>CAWUFW010012746.1:232500-521903 GCA_963921515.1 Calotriton arnoldi
ACTATAACTTACACCCCTGCAATGCAGTGCTTATGACCTCATATATTACATCACTCATGACGCACAAGTTACTAACTTGTGTAACGATATATCTGTAAGAGACAGTAGTTAGTGACAGATTCCTTACCTTAGAATATCCCCAGGCGTCAGGCTGGATCCGGAAAGTTTTTGCGTAGCAGTACCCTTGCGCGTCGGTAGGCGGCGTCGTGCGGCTCCGCGTCCGTCGTAGGCGTCGTGATCGCCGGGATGACGTCGCGGGCAGTACTTAGACGCCGCCCCTGCGCGCTGACGTCAGTTCTGTACACGACTTTCCGCGCCAGGAACGCAGAGCCATGCAAGAAGCTGACATAGGTGTCTGAAAAATACTAGGGCCCTGAAAGGGATGTCCTTAACCCTAGAAATCAGTTCGCAGAACGGGGAGGATGGGTGGGGCGGTAGGAATCTGTCACTAACTACTGTCTCTTACAGATATATCGTTACACAAGTTAGTAACTTGTGCATCTGAAAGAGACACGTTAGTGACAGATTCCTTACCTTAGAATAGATACCCCAGCAATACCAACCCCGGTGGTGGGTCTGCGAACAAAGATCAGACAAGGAAGTTCTGGAGGACAGAACGGCCAAAGAAGCCGTCCCTCCGGACCTGACTGTCAAGGCAGTAATGCTTTGTAAACGTGTGCAGCGAGGCCCACGTAGCTGCCTGACAAATAACCGGCAGCGGAACACCGCGGCCCAAAGTCGTGGTAGCAGCCGTTGCCAGGCTCCTTCTTAGCCAAAGAATAGCAGGTCTTGATGCACAAGGTAACCCAGCGGGAGATGGTCCTCTTGTGCACCGCCCGACCTTTTTTGGCGCCCACGTAGCCAACAAAGAGCTGGTCATCCACCCGGAAGTGTTTTGTGCGGTCAATATAGAAGGAGAGCGCACGTTTTGGGTCCAGACGGTGGAGCCTCTCTTCCTCTCTGGAAGGATGCGGAGGCGGAAAGAAGGTGGGCAAAGTGATGGTCTGCCCAATATGGAAAGCAGTAACCACCTTTGGCAAGAAGGACGGACGCGTCCGAAGAACAACCTTGTCCGGATGAACAGACAGAAAGGGAGGTTTGCAAGATAGAGCCTGGAGCTCACTCACCCGCCGAGCGGAGGTGATGGCCACCAGAAAGGCAGTCTTCAGAGTCAGAAGACGAAGAGGACAGTTATGTAGAGGCTCAAAGGGAGCGCACATTAAAAAGGTAAGAACCAAGTTCAAGTCCCACTGAGGCATCACAAACGGAACAGGAGGGAAGAGGTGAGTAATGCCTTTTAAGAACCTGTTAACAACAGGGGACTTGAAAAGGGAGGGCTGATCAGGAAGCCTGAGGAAGGCCGAGATAGCACAAAGATAACCCTTGATGGTACCCAGGGCAGAACCCTGTTGGGCCAGAGAAAGAAGGAACAGAAGGACCTCAGAAAGAGGGGCAGAGAGGGGATTCACAGCCTTTGCTGTGCACCATGCCACAAATTTGTTCCACCTGCAGGCGTATACCACCTTAGTGGAGGGACGCCTGGCTGCCAGAATCACATCACAAACTTCGGGAGGCAAGTCGAAAGGAATCAACTGCCGCCGCTCAATCTCCACGCAAGCAGGTGTAGACTGGACAGGTTCGGGTGGAGGACCGTCCCCTGCTGCTGCGACAGAAGATCCTCCCGAAGAGGCAGACGGATCGGGGGATCTACGCTCATATTGAGTAGCTCGGGATACCAAACTCTTCGAGCCCAGTCCGGAGCCACAAGAATGACTTGGGCCCGGTCGTGCCGAATCTTCTTCAACACTCTGGGTAGAAGTGGTATAGGCGGAAATGCGTACAATAGACCGCAACTCCACTCGTGACAAAAAGCGTCGCCGAGCGAGTGCCGCCTTGGAAATTCCAACGCGCAGAACTGATGACATTGCGCGTTCTCTTCGGTGGCGAATAGATCTAACCAAGGCTCTCCCCATTGTAGAAAGAGTCCTTGCGCCACTTCCGAGTGAAGACGCCATTCGTGATCCATCATGCACCTGCGGCTGAGTTCGTCCGCCCTGGCGTTCAGGGAACCTGCCAGGTGTTGAACCATCAGGAACATGCCCTGATGTTCCAGCCATGTCCAGAGGCGCAGAGCCTCCTTACAAAGGGTCCAAGACCCCACCCCGCCCTGTTTGTTGCAGTACCACATGGCGGTGGTGTTGTCTGTGAACACCTGCACTACCTTCCCTTTGACAGAGGGAAGGAATGCCTTGAGTGCAAGTCGGATCGCCCGGAGCTCCAGAAGGTTGATATGGAGCCGGGACTCCGCCGGAGACCAGAGGCCTCTGATCTCCGCTCTCTCCCATGTGACCGCCCCATCCCAGAAGGGACGCGTCCGTCACAACTGTGTGCTCTGGCTGGGGAAGGGAGAGGGATCTGCCCATGACCCATTGCCGGTTCGAGAGCCACCACTGCAACTGTCTTGCAGTCCCCTCCGAGATCTGGACGTGATCGGACAGGTTGCCCTGGTGCTGCGCCCACTGGAACTTCAGGTCCCACTGCAGAGCCCGCATATGCCATCTGGCATGATTGACCAGCAGGATGCAGGAGGCCATGAGGCCCAGCAGCCTCAGGGTCATCCGTACCGAAACCCAGGATAAAGGCTGAAAGATCGGAATCATAGCCTGAATATCCCGGACTCGCCGTTCGGGAGGATAGGCCCGAAACTGCGTCGTGTCCAGAACCGCTCCGATGAAAAGGAGCTGTGGAGAAGGAATCAGATGCGACTTCGGCACATTGATGGAGAACCCCAGCGAGTGCAGGAGTTCGGCCGTAGTCTGGAGGTGGGAGACGACTGCCTGGGACGAGCCCGCCTTCAGCAGCCAGTCGTCGAGGTAGGGGAAGACTGAAACCCCTGCCCGGCGCAGATGAGCTGCGACCACCGCCATCACTTTCGTGAACACCCGAGGGGCACTGGTAAGGCCAAAGGGGAGCACGGTGAACTGAAAATGCTCGGGGCCTACCGTGAACCGAAGGTAACGCCGGTGGGCCGGCAGGACGGGGATGTGGAAATATGCGTCCTGCAAGTCCAACGCTACCAACCAGTCTCCAGGGTCGAGGGCAGTCAAGACCTGAGCTAGGGTGAGCATCTTGAACTTCTCCTTCCGGAGGAAGCGATTGACGTTCCGGAGGTCCAAGATAGGACGCATGTCCTCCTTGTCCTTTTTGGGCACCAGAAAGTAGTGGGAGTAGCAACCACGCCCTACTTCTGGGGTCGGAACATGCTCGATGGCCCTCTTGGTCAAGAGGGCCGTGACTTCCTTCTGTAGAAGCACCAAGTGATCCCCTGACATGCGGTGGAATTGAGGTGGCATGGCTGGGGGTGGTCTCGAAGGGGAGGGAGTAGCCCCTTCGGACAATGTCCAAGACCCACCTGTCCGAGGTGATGGTGCGCCAGTGGGGAAGGTGATGGCGGACCCTGCCCCCTACTGGCGTGCCGTGCACCTGAAAGGAGGGACTAGGAGGGCTTGGAGGCCGCGGACGGGTTGGAGGTGGTGGCCTGACCCGCACGCTGGTTGCCCGATCCGCCACGGCAGAATCCACGTCCTCGGCCACGCGAAGACGCCTGCTGCGCGGGCCGGTGGCTGGGCTGCTGACGTGAAGGGGCGCCCCTACCGTGGCCACGATAGGGGCGAAAAGTAGAAGTCAGCGGAGGGCGTGTAGCAGAAAGGCCCAGGGACTTGGCAGTAGCCCGTGAGTCCTTAAAGCGCTCCAACGCATGGTCTGCTTTGGACCCAAAAAGACCGACTCCATCAAAGGGCATGTCCATGAGAGTATTCTGGACATCCCCTGAAAAACCAGTGGTTCTCAACCAGGCGTGGCGTCGGAGCGCCACCGTCGTTGCAATAGACCTGCCCAGCGAGTCGGCGGTGTCAAGGCCACAACGTATAGTGAATTTAGCCGCATCCCTTCCTTCCGCAATGGCGCGGGAAAGCAGTGTCTGGACCTCCTCAGGACACTGGGGCAAAACATCCGCCACCGAATCCCACAGGGAGTGGGTATATCGGCCCAAAAGACAAGCGGTGTTAACGGACCGCAAGCCAGCACTGGAGGAAGAAACCCTTTCTTCCCAAACTGATCCAGGCGTTTGGATTCCCTATCCGGAGGGGCGGTAGGGAAGGCGGTTTGGGAAGCGGAGGCTTGGACAACCAAGCTCTCAGGAGTGGGGTGGACAGAGAGAAACAGGGGGTCGCCCGGAGCTGGGCGATGGCGTCGTGACACGTTCCGATCCACAGGAGCCCCTGTGTTGGGCTTGGACCAGGCGCCCAAGAGAACGTCAGTGAGGGCGTCGTTAAACGGCAGCACAGTCTCCGCAGAGGAGGCTGCCGGCTGAAGCACCTCTGTCAAGATGTTAGGCTTGACCGTCAAAGTAGGGAGTTGGAGACGTAAGGCCCCAGCTGCCCTACGCAACACCGTACCAAAATTGGCTCCCTCCTCCGTAGCCACGGGAGGAGACAGCATGCCAATGTCAGGGGAAGTATCCAGACCACTGGCCTCCCCTAGACTCTGTCCAGTCCTCATCGTACTGACAGTGTCGTGTCAGAGGGTCATCAGACCCCTCCCAGTCCAACTGGTCCTCCTCTGGTTCAAAATAAGGAGGAGGCGGGACAGTTGGGACCCAAGGTCCCATCGGCGCCGGAGCCGGCGTCGAGCGACGTCGGTCCGGAGCCATGTCCGGAGCCGGAAGGAACTGGGGGACGACGCCGCCCGGAGCCCAGGGCGGCGTCGAGAACGGCACCGGAGACATCGGCGCCGGTGGAGGTGTCGTTAGGTCGACCGGCGTCGATGGGGGTTGTGGAGCCGGGATCGAGGCCGGGGCCGGAGCCGGGATCGAGGCTGGAGGCACGGGCGACGCCGGGGCCGTCGGCGACGCCGGAGCAACCCCATCAGGGCCCGCGGGGCCCGAAGGCGCACCGGAGGGGCCTGAAGGCCCGAAGAGGCGGGCCATGGCCGACAGGAATTCCTGCACTTTGGCCGGATCCGCCCCCGAACCCGGGAAGGGCGGGTATGGCGGGGCGACTCCACAGGCATGTCCGGGGCCGCGGGGACGGTGCCGGGAGGGGCCTCAGCCGAGTCGCGAGACCGGCGAGGCGAAGTCCTAGAGCGATGATGCTTTTTGGACTTTTTGTGTTTCGACTTACCGGACGAAGAAGACTTCGACGCCGACGACCGGTGTGGACTCCGCGATCGACCCCTGGACCTCTCACGCGACCGGGGCTTCCGCGGAGCCGAGTGCCGGGCCTCGAGGAGCTTTCGAGACCGCTCTCGCAAAGCTTTCGGGTTAAGGGCCTGGCAGTCGGTACAAGACTCCGTGTCGTGGCCTCGGCCGAGGCAGAAGAGACACTCCCAATGCGGGTCGGTGACGGACATCATCCGCGCACAGGCGCCGCAACGTTTGAAACCGGGCATCCCTACGACACCTTGAGAGATGAAAAAAGTGAAAAAATTCACCAAAAATTATGGTCAAAAAATGACCAGGGCACTGCTCTTCCCGGATCTGCGCTTGCTGGCGCGGAAAAAGAAGAACTGACGTCAGCGCGCAGGGGCGGCGCCTAAGTACTGCCCGCGACGTCATCCCGGTGATCACGACGCCGACGACGGAC
The DNA here is from genome assembly GCA_963921515.1 of Calotriton arnoldi. Taxonomy (NCBI): domain Eukaryota; kingdom Metazoa; phylum Chordata; class Amphibia; order Caudata; family Salamandridae; genus Calotriton; species Calotriton arnoldi. Next base: position 238,143 of record CAWUFW010012746.1, read on the forward strand.
GCGGAGCCGCACGACGCCGCCTACCGACGCGCAAGGGTACTGCTACGCAAAAAACTTTCCGGATCCAGCCTGACGCCTGGGGATATTCTAAGGTAAGGAATCTGTCACTAACGTGTCTCTTTCAGATATGGTCATTGACATAACTCATGACACTTCAAATTACATCACTGATGACATCATCCTGTGAGTGAGTTTTGCAAACGTTTGAGACTTAAAGATATATACTAAGCTACAGCATAAGTTATATTACTATTCTTTCTGTACTAGTAATTAGCCATACTATTTCTATTATATCTCATCTGAGTGGCTGTGTGACTGTATCGGTGTGTGAGTGGCTTTACTGGTGTGTGAGTGGGTGTGTGAGTGGCTGTATGGATGTGTTAGCAGATATGCGAGTAGATGTATGGGTGAGTTGCTGCACAGGTGTGTGAGTGGGTGGGTGAGTTGCTGCACAGGTGTGTGAGTTGGTGTGTGAGTGGCTGTATGGGTGACTGAGTGCCTGTGAGAGTGGCTGTATGGGTGAGAGAGTGAGTGTATTTGTGAGTGAGTAGCTGAGTGTGTGTATAGTTAAGTGAGTGGGTATTAGTGGCTGTATTGAAGAGTGAATGTATGTGCGAGTGGCTGTAAGGGTGTGTGAATGGCTGTATTGGTGAGTGAGTGGAAGTGCGAGTGGCTGTATGGGTGAGTACCTGCATGGGTGAGTGAGTTTCTGTATGAGTGATTGAGTGGATGTGTGAGTGGCTGTAAGGGTGTATAAGTTGCTGTATGACTGGATGTGTGAGTGGCTGTATTGGTGAGTGAGTAGGCACATGAGTGGATGTATGGGTAAGTTAGTGGGTGTGTGAGTGGCAGGATGAGTGAGTGGATGTGTGAGTGGCTCTATGGATGAGGGAATGGTTGTGTGAGTACTGGTATGGATCTGTGAATGGGTATGTGAGAGGTTGTTTGGGAGTGGATGCACGAGAGGTTCTATGGGGGTGTGAGTGGGTGTGTGGATGATGTCATCAGTGATGTAATACGTGAGGTCATAAGCAGTGCATTTAGGAGGGTAAGTTATAGTTAGCTCAGGTAACAACTCTTGAATTTCTCTGGTTTTGTACGAGTTAAATGTGAGCCTAACTATAACGTCCATGTAACCTTTGTTTTTACAGTGAATTTCTAAGTTTTAAAAAGTTCTATTTTCTAACTATAACGTCCCTGTGACCTTTGTTTTTTTTCTAGTGAATTTCTAAGGTTTTTTAATTTTATTTCCTAAGTATAACCTGTAACCTTTGAGAGTAAGCATGTGAGTGATGTATGTGAGTGTCTCAATGGCTGTGTGTGTGTGTGCGCGTGTGTGTGTGTGTGTGTGCGTGTCTGAGTGGGCCTGGGAGTGGCTGCATAAGTGTCTCACTGGGTCTGTGAATGGTTGCAGGAGCATCTGAGTGGGTGTGGGAGTGTCTGAGTGGGTTTGTCAATGCCTCCATGAGTGTGTGAGCCAGTCTGAGTGAGTGCATGAGTGTCTGAGTGATTCTGTAAGTGGTGCATGAGTCTCTAAATGACTGAGTGGGTGTGTGAGTCTCTGAGTGGATATCTGAGTGGGTGCGTGAGTGTCTGAGTGACTGTCTGAGTGGGTGTGTGTCTCGGAGAGGGTGTGAGTGTCAGTGGGTCTGTGAGTGGATGCGTGAGTGTCAGTGGGTCTGTCAGTGAGTGTCTGAGTGGGTCTGTGAGTGCATGAGTCTCTGAGTGGGTCTGTGAGTGGGTATGTGAGTGTCTGAGTGCTCTATGTTTTGCCCTCTTCAGCTGTTTTGCCTTTCCTGCTAGTTTTTCTCCCCTCTGCTTTGCCTTTACTGCTCATTTTCCTCCCCTCTGTTTTGCCGTCCTCTGCTCTGTTTTGCATTTCCTGCTCGTGTTTCCACCCTATCTTTTGCCTTTTCTGCTCATTTTTCTGCTCTCCGTTTTGTCTTTCCTGCTCGTTTTTTCTGCCCTCTGTTTTTCCACTTAAAAGCCACCACACCTCCCGGGGCTTTACTGATATTAAAGGAGGGGGGCTCCGGGGACCCCCTCCATTTAGCTCCGAGATGGTCCCCAGGGCTTTATTTTTAATAAAGGGGGGTGCCGCACGGACCCCCCCGGGCTTTCATAAGCCCCAGGGACCATCATCTACCCAGGGCCAAATACTTTCATTAAAGTGGGGTGGGGAAACAGCAGCCCCCGTGTCTATTTGGACCTTAGTGACCCCATCCCCTGGCCTTAAAATGTATATGTTTTTAATCGAGGGAGGGGGGCCGCACAGCCTGGCCTCTTGATTGTGAGGAGCCAGCATTGCTCCTACAGACAGGGAGCTGATAACATGCAGCTCCCTGTCGGTGAGAGCAATCTTTTCATCCGTTTCCCTACCTGCTTGATAGCGGGCAGGGAAACAGATGAAAACTCCGCTCTCATCAAGCGGGAGCAGTTTCACAGCTCTCGCTTGCTGAGAGCGGAGTTCATGTTTGCTCAGACTTCGCAGGAGCTGTCAAACCTCCCGCCCACCCTCAGTCAGAGCAAAAAGCTATGTCCCGGGGGTGGGCATCTCGGGACATAGCAGGAGCCGACCCTGGGGGGGGGGTGGCAGCTCCCAGGGCCATATATGGCTACAGCACAGACCTGCCCCGGGGAGGTGGTGGTCCCCAGGGGATCTTTGTTTCGCAATGTTTCCAGAGCATATAAAGTACATAAATATAAAAAATAAATATATAATAAAATGCCAATTGCGGCCACATTAAAAGTTTCATAAAATCCAAAGATAAAAAGCAAAGCAATTACCACAAGAGCGTAAAGTGCATTGTACCATCGCTCATGGTCACCCCATGGAATATAAAGCGCATTGTGCCTTTGGTCTTTAGTCATCACAATAACAAAGTGCAATCTATCCTCAAGCTTGGTTGTGATCATTCCCAGTCCAATCTGTCAAGTCTATCTTGTAATCAAATATTAAAAACTAAATAGATATACAGATCATGTAACCAGCCTCATAAAATATGAAGAGAAATTGTATATACCAAAACCAAAGCTAAGACAAAGGGTAAAAGGCGACCACCACAAAATATGTTGAACAATATGCCCTCGGACTTAAAGGCAGTCATCTCCCTTTTAACCTCCCCTGTCCCATTCTGTCCAAGCTCTCCTACTAGACCAGGAGGACCATAAGAACAATGCCGTGCTGTAACAGATAAAAGGAGTAGATAATTGTTTTATGAAATAAAGCGCAGGACGGCATTGTTTAAAATTACGTTGTCGCAGAATGGGAAGGATGAACCTTTTCTTGTGTGAGATATAAAACCCACAAAAGAATCATATGTGGAGATCAGACTGAGCAGACCTTTTATCGCAAGGACATACTGGGGGATTGTTTAATGTGTAAATATTCTTGGGAAACCCCATCATTAACAGGATAAAATTCATGCGAAATCTAATTAGTAGAAAATGGTGTTAGCGGTTTGTCGCGATTATCAAATAGGACTCATCCACATGGGTGCGGAGGGGACAATTGAGGTATAACTTTACTGAATTATTAGTGCGACTAGCTTCTGCTCTGTTGCTTACCGACTTCTCCAGAAATATTTGTTTGATTATTTCTTTAGACATGGTTCTACAACTTGGAGGGTTAGCAAACAGATCCCCCAACCCCAGGCTCCCCAGCACTGTTTACACGTATTGCAACCAGGCGACCTTATGTACATTGTCGAGGGCCAGGCAGTCCTTAATTATATTTTGAGTAACACTGATCGTGTCTCTCCTCCAGGTCGAGTGCCACAACATAATCGGTGGAAGTCTCACTACATCTGAAATGTACGGGGGCCTATAGCTCAGCGTGGCAGATATAATTTACACTGTTACTTGGGAGGGCTAACAGTCTCTTGAAAAACCCGTCCTCTCATCTTTGAAGCTCATAAATTGCCGCCATCCCCCAGACCCCTGCTCCGTAAGATGCTACAGTGACGAATTTTGCGGCATACACCTTTTTTTATTACATCAATCCTTTCGGAACCTAGCTTCTTCGTGAAGCTAAAAATGGCCCTAACACTTTTTTCCATGGCTAGGGCCCTTTTAGCCACCATGTTTGACCAGGAGTATTTCCTATCAAATACAACCCCCAAGTATGTAAAGGAGACTACCACTGTCAGTTTGCGCCACTCTATATGAAACATGGGGAGTTTTTTGGGCAGAGTACCTGCCACCAGCACAAAATATTTCGCTTTTTTACACGAAGCTCCAGGCTAGTCATAAATTTCGAATAGGCCTCTATTAGCTTCTGTAGCCCCACCCCAGTTCTTGCAATTAACACAGCAACATCTGCAGAAAGCAGTATTGGGAGGGATGCGGAGTTAAAGGTGGGTAGATCTTTTGTTGCTCCCATCATCGCTGCCTGCACCCCGTTGGTGTATTTTGAAAATAGAAAAGAGGCCAGGACACAACCTTGTCTTACACCCCGTTTTATTTTAAACAGGCTTGTGCATTCCCCATCTCTACCATAAAGGACACAAGCGGAGGCTTGGGCATACATTTGTCGAATAAAAACAATTATCGGGGGGGGTCAATGCCCATTTCCTCCATGATGGCCCATAGTTTGGGGTGGGAAACGCAGTCAAATGAGGCCGACAGGTCCATAAAGGCCATTTAGATTTTCTCGGATCTTACCACTGTATATTTTGCTATGGTCAAGCTTAGGTTGAGACATTGGTCTATTGTCCCCATGCCTTTTGGAAAACCATATTGCACTGGGATTAAGGTGTTTTTTTCGTTGGCCCAGTACTCCAATCTGTTCGACAGGAGTTGTCCTATCAATTTTGCTGTACTGTCTAAGAGTGAGATGGGTCTATAATTTTGCGGGTTGGACCTATCCTCCTTTTAAAATATGGGAAATTATTATCGACATATTTCAGGAGGCTTGGAGGCCCACTTTGATTATAATATTAAAGATGTTAGACAAGGGATCCAAATCTCTTGTTGGGCTAAATAAAATAGTCTATTGGGACCCCATCCAGGCCTGGCGCCTTTAGGAGGGTACATTGGGCCAGGCCCAATCTCAACTTTTCGATATCAAATACTAGGGACTCCTTAGGGGGTACCTGCAGTGAATTATAGACTGAGTCAGGGGAGGAGTTAAATGCTCCAAAAATGTGGTGAAAATGGGCCACCCATCCGTCCTCCCCACATTTTCTGTTATTTAGCCCCAGGGAGGTGGTGGTGCTAGGGGGAGGGTCGGCGCGCCCCTCCGGGGACCACCACCTCTTTAGCCCCGGGAAGGTGGTGGTCCCCGGGGATTATAGAGCCGCAGGAGTGGGGCCCATGCGCACACACCCAGGCCCTTGCACTGACATTACATGTGCATGTTGAATGAATGTAAATATAGTAGATGTATGGCACGCATGGTTACTAGATTCCATGTAAGATGCGAGTAGGATTGGTGGCACGAGTAGGATCCATTTTGGATTGTCCATGGTTTAGCATACACAAGATGAAGGATGGATACAGCTTCCCCATAGAGTTGAAGTGTACGACCTGCATTACTGTGGCTGGAGAGTGGAGGCCCTGACACTAAAGTGAGGGAGGATGGAGATACCATTAGAAATTCTATGAGGACCTTTTAGCAATGGATGGTTGATTTGATTTTCCTTAGCGCTGCCTTTTGGTGGATGGTAGGGAAGAAGGAGTAAATTAGAAGATTCTAGTAAGAGTGAGGAAGATTCTAGTAAGAGTGAGGAAGTTTCTAGGTAGATCTTCTGTCTGTCCCTGACTGCAGCTGGCTGCCCACACATCATGGGAGTCAGGCTTTTTGGGATACTTTTGCTTGAAGCCACATCATTACTACCTGCTGTGAGAGCCATCACCTTACACAAAGACTCTCTCTGTACTAAAACCAGAACATTACATTACAACAAACTACTGAATATCGGTTCCAGGACCTTCAACAGTGATTCTACAACCTCAGTTATGAAAATGTGTATTAAAGTTCGACCCAATCCATCATGGCTATTTCCAATTCAAATTTCTGCTTCACCAAGAAAGGGAGTGCTCTGCAGAGTAGCTGAAGTGCTGATGTGAGACCAGGGCTGGCGTCTGCATTACACCAACATCCCAGAATTAAGAGGACTTTATCTGAATTCTGCACAACTTGCTAGACAAGCTGTGGATCTACCCAGAGACTAAAAGCTGGCCTGCCTTCTCAAAGAGGGAAGGAAAGTACCTGACCCTGCATAAGAAGAGATTGTCAAGGGGGAAAACCCCAGCCGTTTTCCAGGTGTGCAGCGCACTGAGAAGAAACTGATTGTCATCAAGAACGAAGGCAATGCTCACGTGAGTCGCAAGGGGTCATCTGGTCTCTCAAAAAAGCTATTCATGAGGCAAGCAGCATGAAGAAACTACAGCTAGAACACTCAAGCAACAGGTCCATAGGATTGGTGCTGCAGCACGGTGCATCATGTAAATAGCCACTGTCACCGCTGAAGCAGAAAATCAGCCCCTGGGCTGGAGGCTACAAATGCCAAAAGGCAAGCACTCACCTATCAGGACTGCCGTGATGATCACCTTTGTGGCCCAAGTGAAGAGTGAGGTTGCCACCTGTGGTACAAGAGCTCTTGTTGTTTCTGTGGAAGACCTGCCCCACGGCTCGAAAGCTTCAGCTCTTGTGCTGATCACCTTAGTGGTCCAAGTGAAGTTTAAACCCACAGTCGCATGACACCAGAGAAGACACAGATGATGAGATTTAGATGAGCACCTTATGTAGCACTGCAACATCTGTGTCTCTACTAAGCAGGTGACATAAGACCTGAGCTTCGAAAACTGAGACTGTCTTGAATATACAACACAATCCTGCGATTAGGAAGTCATTGAACTCGTTGGCTCAAGAAATATTTGAACTAACCTAGGAATTGTCATTGTGGTAATGGCTTGGTGAACACCCCCCTATTCCTAATCTTTGCCTATATTCATATCTCTAAGAATTCATTGGAGCATCCTAGAGTGGGAGATGACACCACAGTGAGCGTAATACTTGACTAAGAATCCGTGGGTGAGATTATATACTCTGCAGCTCATCACCACCTAATTGTGTAGTATTTGGTTTGCTGAGTTATTAAAGTACTTTCTTTTACTAAAGACCAGCACTGGTCTGGACAGTGATTTATTTTGCCTGCTGTTTGACTGTGAGTTTGGACTCTCTGCCCCCCGCACTGCCCAACTGAAAAGCTTTTGTGTTTGAATATCTTTATTGGGTTTCAGTTTTCTATACAGGAAAACAAGTAGAACAAGTTATTTAAATCTGGTAAGTCTCTTTCTGGTGGATACTCTAAGTGCAGATTCCTCACCTTTAGAAAATTCCTCAAGTGACAAACTTGATCTAGAATCTTTTCACAGCACAGCCGTTAGGTGGTGCCGTGTGACTCAGCGTTGGCTTCATTCTGCCTCGGAGCCGCCTATAAGCGCCACCACCCTTGTGCACCAATATCAGTTTCTTTCTTGACCCTTTCCATGCCTTTAGATGCAGAGCACAAAATAATTGGAGGTACCAGTGCGCATAACTCTAATTTGAGACCTTTTTAGATATTAAGAGACCACTCTACACAACCAGGAGAGGAAGGGCAGTGAAGAATCTGGGGTTAGAGTTTCCACCACAAAATGTGTTACCAAAGGTAAGTAACTTGTTCTTCTCATGGATACTTCTAACTGCAGATTCTTCACCTTTAGAATAGATACCAAAGCAGTACCCCCTCGAAGGTGGAGGTCTGTGGGGTGGGCTTAGACCAAAAAGTCCTGCAGGACCGAACGTGTGAAATGCACTTACCATCGGACCATGGCTGTCAAGGCAGTAGTACTGCCTGAACGTGTTCACTGACACCCATGTCACTGTCTGACAAATATCAAGGACAAGCAATCCTCATGACAACGCAGTAGTAGCAGCCTTCGCTCTGGCAGAGTGGGCCATCAGTCTTTCCGGAAGCTGCATTTTGCCCATTGCATGGGAGATCTTAATGAAATGGACTGCACACCTTGACGGAGTGCTCGTCAGCACAGCCTCACTTTTCTTTGCTCCAGAGATCCCCACAAAAAGCTGGTCATTCACTCGAAGGTCTTTGGTGCAATCTATGTAAAAGCCTAAAGCTCTTTTGGGGTCCAGTCAATGGAGGGGTGAGGAAGGTCAACAAACGTTGAGATGATGATGGATTGCCCAGTGTGAAAAAGAGTCATGACTTTTGGCAAGAAGGCCGTCCAGGTCCTCAGCACCAGTTTGTCCAGAAAATAGGAGTGTAGGGTAGTTGTACCAAGAGAGCCTGAAGTTCACCCAGGCGATAAGCAGAAGTGATCGCGACAAGGAAAACAGTCTTCAGGGTGAGAAGATGCAAGGAGCAGCTGTGCATTAGTTTGAAGGGAGTACACACGAGAAACGTCAGGACCAAATTAAGGTCCACTCTGGCTTCACAAATAAGTCTGGGAGGGAACATGTGTGTCAAACCTTTAAGAAAATGTATCATACCAGGTGATTTAAACAAGGACAGTTGGTCCAGTAAATGCAGAAAGGCCAAAGGGACCAAGAAATAACCTTTAGTAGTGCCTTCTGCAAGGCCTTACTGGGCCAAAGACAAAACAAATAAAAAAAACATCTAACAGCTTGGTTTGCAACGGGTCTCTCTTGCAGACTTCCCACCAGGCCACAAATTTGATGCAGTGCCCAGAGTAAATAAACGTCATGCATGGGTGCCTGGCAGCCAGGATGACATACACAATTTATATAGCACATTTAACGCAGTCAACTGCTGCCATTCAGTCTCCATGCACAGAGTTGTAGATTGTGTAGATCTATGTGGAGAACAAGCCTGCCTAAAAGGTTCAGATACCGCACTCTCTTGACCAATCTGTGGCCACTAGTATGGCTTGAGCCCAGTTGATGTAGATTTTTTTATTCATAACTCTGAGCAGGAGCACCCAAGAGCATAAAGGAGTCCTGTGCTCCACTCCTGCCAAAATGTATCTCCCTGAGAGACTCTTTGCAGGGGCTCCAACACGCAAAGGTTTGGACAGTGCATGTTCGATGGTGGCAAAGTGACTAGCCAGAGTTCTTCCCATTGACGAAAGACATAGTGTGCCACCTCTGACTGCAGCTGCCATTTGTGATCCGCCAGATAAAGATGACTAAGCTTGTCTGCCTTGGGTTCAAGGATCCATCAGGTGCTTTACAATAAGGGAGATGTCCTGACATTCCAACCACATCTAAAGGTGCATAGCCACCTGGCACAGGACTCAGACGGCAGGTAGGAAAGCCTGCAATGTCATATAAAAGGCCTGCAACCCCAACAGATTGATATGGAATCAGGTTTATGCCAGAAACTAGAGTGTGAAACTCTACACTCCTGCAGTGATGGATTCGGTCACCAAACTCGGCTCTGGGTAGGGAAGGAAGAGAGGTCTGCCACTGCTCAGGTTGCAGTTGAGCAGCCACCACTGCAGAGATTGTGCAGTATCATCTGAAACCTAGACGACATGCAACATGTTTCCTATGTGCTGAGCCCAGTGGGACTTTAGATTAGACTGCAGAGGTCACATACGACACCTGGCAAAGTGGTCAAGCAAGAAGCATGATGCTAACAAACCAAGAGCCCTCAGAGCTATTCTCACCCAGATCCAGGATCGAGGCTGAAACATCATGATCATAGCCTGAATGTCCTGGACTCAATGCAATGAATTAAAGACCCTAAACTGCACTGTGTCCAAGACAGCTCTTACAAAAGTTAGTCTTTACACAGGAGTCAGAAGTGACTTTGGCTTGCTGATTGAGAACCCCAACAATGTTTGGAGTTTCACCATCACCTGGCGATGGTCTAAAACGGACTATGGCAAACCCGCCTTCAACAGCCAGTCATTGAGTACGAGGAAAATTGCTATCCTCAACCTCCGAAGATAGAAGGCAACCAACGCCATAACTTTCATGAACACCCGAGGAGCGCATGCAAGGCTGAAGGGGAGCACAATAAACTGAAAATGCTCTCGGCCAACCTTGAACCACAAGTAAAGTCTCTAGGACTGCAGGATGGGTACATGAAAGTATGCATTCTGCAGGTCCAAGGCTATCATCCAATCGTCCGGATTCAGAGCAGACAGAACCTGGGCCAGAGTGAGCATTTTGAATTTGTCGTTTAGAGAGACATCTAAAACAGGGCAAAGGCCTTCATCCTTCTTCGGCACGAAGAAATAGCGAGAGTAACAACCCATGCCTTCCTCAAATCCCAGAACCCTCTTGATGGCCCCTTTGGGCAGTACAGCTTGCACATCTTGCAACAAAATGGATAAAGGCTTCTCAGAGCTGCTCTGTTGCGAGTTGATGCTGCAGCAGGTTGGAAAGACCTATCTGCTGGATGTGATGGGTTGGCACATTGAGAAAGTGGTGGATCCTGCCTCCCACAATGTGGTCGTGGGCAGCTAAGGGCAAACTAAAGTGGCCTGGATGCTGATGATGCAGAGGAGGGGAACTGGCAACATTGGTGCCCTTGGTAACCTGTGCTTTGCCTAACCGATCTCTGACCCTTGCCACGAAAGGACTGGCAGTGGGAATGGCGAGACCTGGTGTTGCCTATACACCAACCCTCTGGGGAAACTGAAAGGGAAATGGTATGGCAGGGTTCGAGAGGTACAAACGACACACCGGGCCTGACTTTCCTTAAAGCGTTTTAAGGCAGAAACAGCTTTTTTTTGCTGAATAGTCGGGATCCTTGAAAGGAATATGCATAAAGGATGCCTGCATATACCCTGAAAACCGTGCAGATTGCATCACATTAGGCTCAAGTATTGCTCCAACTGATTAGTAGCATCCAGACCAGCACAAATTACGTATTGGCCACATCCGGACCATCTTGAATAGTTTGTGCCAGTGAGGTCCTGAATTCTTCCAGGACTGCCAGCAAGATCTCGCAGGCCAAACCCCAAAGGATGTGCTTAGATCTGCCTAACGGACATACTGTGTTGACTGACCTTAAGGCTAGCCCAGCTGAAGAGAACATCCATTTTCTGCACACCTCAATCCTTTTTGACTCCTTGCCTATGGGCTTGTGAGGAATGAATTATAATTCACCTTGCTAATGAAAGCTTGAACCGCCACATTTTCTGGGGTGGGATGTTGTGTAAGCAAATCATTGTCCCCAGGTGCCAGTTTATGGCGTCTGGACACATGCCTATTCACCTGTAGGCAAACACAAGACTTAAACAAAGGGGCCCATTGAGTATCAGTTAGGGCTTCGTTGAATCGGAGGAATCAGATGAAGCAGGCCCAGGTTGCAGAACTGCTTTAAGGATATGTGTCTCAACTTCAAAAGGAAAGCTATTGGAGGGCCAGGACCTCAAGCAGCACACCAAATTACTACAGCAAAGAAATCACCATTTTCCGCTGGCGGCCCAAAGGAGGAAATCAACCCCATATCAGGGAAAATATCAAGCCCCTGGACTCCTGAAAATCCATGTATAAACTGTCATCATAATAATGTGGGGGTACAGAACCCCCATCATCACCGTCATCTCAGGGTGGTGGCAAACTCTGGTCAGAATCAGAACCAAAAAGATGATGGAGTCTAAGGATGACCCTGTGGTAGTGAAGTATATCGTCTGAATCAGGCTGTACGGGAATCAGGTGCACTTGAGTGAAGTCGACCTCAGTCGGGGTAGATACAGATTTGGCTTGGTGTCAGACATCGGAGATAACACTTGATCCCCCTTCTGTGCTGATGACGTCTGGATCTGCTTTGAAAAAAGAGACAGGTGCAAGTCTTGTAGCGAGGAAAGAAGTCGGCACCAAAGTAAATGCAGAATCCAAGATGGATCCTAGGCGCTCAGATGGTGCAGAAGACGATCCGCCGGTGGGAACCCAACTGGAGGCCCCTGCAGCAAATTATTTGGGCCGAAGGCACACCAGAGGAAGCTGGAAGAGTGCCAAAAATATGAAGCATGGTCTCATTTAAGGTCTTGACCTGTTGCAGAGTCGCAGACGGCCCGGTGAACCAAATTGTAGAATCAGCTTTTCGATCGGGAGCAAGATTGAGTAGCACCTTGACGGCCTCATGACTTCTCTGTAGATAGAGAGTGGCAATAGAGCCTTCATATTTCGACTGCAAAGAAGACCTGTTGTGGGATCGGCCTAGAAAACAAGAGCAGGTCCACGCTCTGAGCTTGAAGCTTGTCTTAATGAGGTCTGTGACTTCCTCCTTTATTCAGCAATGTACGGCTTCGTTTTACGGTCCCGAATCGCCTTTGGATACCTAAAAGCACACTCTTCGCATGACATGGAGTCATGCTCAGGCCCCAAATACCAACGGCACACCTTGTGCGGGTCCATTACAAACATATGTTTTCTACAACCACTGCGAGGTTTGGACCCTGCAGTTTTAAGTAGGGACATTGTTCCCTTGCACAACTGGATTTGGATTTGAAATGATGAAAGAGGAAGACATCGGCAAACATGGGTGGCACTTATATGTGGCTCCGCTCTGTAACTTCCGGGGTGGAACGAGGCCAACTCAGAGTCACACAGCACACACTAGCAGCTTGTGGGAGCACTGCTATGACAAGTTTGCCTGGCGAATATTTTATAAATGCGGAATCTGCGGTTAGAAAAATCCATCATAAATTACATTTAGTAACATTTAAAGAGATGACATTTAGTCATAGAAAACTCAGGTGTTCAGTGACTCACATAATCAATACAGCAAGTTAAGAAGGCAAGTAATGCTCAGAATCGGCTCCGAAAGAGGGAAACAGCAAAATAGGAGAGAGAAGAAGCATAACACCAGCTGTTACTGGTTTCATAGAAGCCTAAAAATGCAAGCGAATGATCAAGTAACTTTAGCAAAGTCAAAAATCTTGTAACACTGTCGATATTAGTGCCCATAGTTTAAGTGCGCCATCTTGAATCTGTGACAGTATATATGTAGGTATGTATGTGCATGGTATTTCTATAGCACAAACCTAACACAAAGACAGTGGAGAACTGTGCATGGTCAAAGTCCAGCATAAAGTGAACGAGTGATAGGTGAGGTAGTTGATTTGCATTGAGATGTAGTAATCATTAAAGAGATGCATCTTCAACTCTTTTCTAAATTGGAGCAGCATTGCACTAACAAGAATGCCTAGATACTTAAATTTCCATTTAAAGGGCAGATCGGTCAGTGTCTGCTTGGTGGTATTCTATGCTACTGGCATGGTCTCGCTTCTAGTCCACCTAATTTAAGAAATCAGAGAAGTTAGTAGTGACCTACATCTGGGCCAATATAGAAGTAGCTGGTGTACTCATTGTCAGCAATATTTTATCAGCATAGACAATTAATTTGAATTCTCCTGAAGGTGTAAGTATCCTTTTGATAGTGGCTGATCATTAATGGCTATTGTTATTGGTTCCAGTGCCATTACGAAGAAACTCTTTGCATCCCAATCAAGAAGTGAAGTGGGCCTGTAATTGGTGTTCATCTCTCCAGGGCTCGTGTATTAAGGAGATATGGGCCCTGTTAAATTCTGAGCGGGAGATCTCCATTCCCATAGCTTCCCAAAAAATTTTCTCCAGGAGTGGGATAGTTATTGAGCTGGTTGCTTTATACTTTAATGTATTATCTTTATTCGGTTTACACAGGTGAAACCATAAAAGTACACAGTAAAAAAAGTAACATTTTGAAACAATATCTAATTTCCCAGTGCCTGTTCCCAATAGCAAAACAAAAACCTACTCCTGGTCCGGCATGTTAATGATTAAAACAACCTGACGCTACCCTCACGTATACAATTCAGGTTGCTCTTTTCTGCTATGGAGGTGTCCTTAAAAAGACATTTTAAAATCCCACAAAATATTAAAAACTAACATTCTATAAAATATAATGATTAAAATTCATGACCATGTACTATAAACCAACTATAGCCGCTGCTAGTCTGTGTTCATTGACATATACGTGCCCGAGCTGCAACTTTTAAGAACATTCCCACAGAAAAAAATGCTCTTGTCATCAGCGAGCTGAAGCAGCTTCCTGTATACTTCTCTATAGTCACTGGTTGCAAACCATTTAATTAGGGGAAGTAAGATTCTTTTAGTGTAAATAGAGTAAAAACCATAAAAGAATAAAAGGTGTAGCAGTGATTGGCCTGAACTCCCATTACATGGGCGGGGGTGGAGTCAAAATTTTCTTGAAATCCTAAGGGGAAGCATAGCATATATTTCACAGTGTCAGCCCGGAATCGAAACAACAAACATTTCTCCCATCGCCCCAAAGGTTTTGTTCAATATATGGCCAGTAATCTGTTCGCTCCTAAATTCATATATGCAGCTACGTTTGACTTTAAAACCTCCGTTGCCAATCTGTCAGCATTGAGAGATTTATACAGGGCCATTTGAAGCTCCATTTTACTAACGGTTGGCGATCCTTCCGGGTTTTCAAATAAGTGTTGGTAACCTACTTTCCGTAGACGAGATTCCACGGTTGCCAGCCACGGAATACTCTTGCCTTTTTCACATGCGAGACAGTCTCGAATAATGTCCTTAGTGAGACTTGCATGTGTTTTCCTCCAAAGTCCGAGCCATAAAAGTGGAGGTCGGGCGTATATATAATCCTCAATATACAGGATATTGAATTCACTATGGAAATAAAATTAGATGAGGAAATGGGAACCCCTAATACTCTTCTACAAAACCTATTTTCTTCCACTTGAATAGAATTACAATTATTAATGCCCCATGCCTCTGCCCCGTATGCGGCTGTTGGTTTACAATGTATTTTAAAAATCTGCAGAAGAGGAAGGAGGGCTCCTCCCTTCCTTGGCTGTGGCAAGCTTAGCAACAAGTTAACTGCACTTCATAATTTACAGCTGCTCTGTGTAACATGTTCATTCCATAAACCATTATCTGTAAAAGTTATTCCCAGATATGAGAAAGTGTGAGTGCATTTTAGAGAGGCCTCCCCCACCTTAAATGTTTCCAGGTTCAATTTCTTCGGCCCACAGGTCATAATGTAAGATTTATTAAAATTGGTGTGTAAATCCAAAGATTTCATAAAATTTAAATATCCGTACACTAACTGTCGTGAGGCCCTTGGGGTAAGTGCCATTAAAACTGCATCATCAGCATACAGCAGCGAGGGAAGGAAGGAGCCCTTAACTTTGGGCACATCAGGAGTAGTAGTAAGTCAAAATGGGTGAAGATCATTTATGTATAGAATAAATAAAAGTGGAGCTAAAACACACCCCTGTCTTACTCCCCAAAAAATTCTAATTGCCCCGGACACACGACCCTTCAGTATTTATTCTTATTCTGGCTTTCATGTCTCTATGCCAATAGGCTATAAAGTGCACCAGTGCGGCATCCAAACCAAGGGTTAAAAGAGTAGACCACAGCTTCGAACGGTTTATACTATCAAACGCTTTGGTAAGGTCCATGAATGCCAGATATATATGGACGTTTTGTGCTATCGTATATTTGCCAATCATTAGGTGAAAATTGAGACACTGCTTCACTGTTCCAATCTTTGATCTGAAGCCGTACTGACATGGGTAAAAAATTGCTTTCTCCGTTGCCCAATCTTTAATCCTTTTGTAAAGGGCCCTTCCCAGAATTTTTAGTGTAGTGTCAATTAATGAGACTGGCCTGTAACAGCTTGGCTCCGAGCGATTTCCCTTTTTAAAGATTGGTACTATTATTTAGGTTGACCATGTGCTTGGTATGGGAGAGGGTCCTAAACTATTAACATTCAATAGCAGCGGGGCCCAAAAGCCTGTGTTATAACAAGAATGCCTAGATACTTACATTTCCATTTATAGGGCAGATCGGTCAGTGTCTGCTTGGTGGTATTCTATGCTATTGGCATGGTCTTGCTTTTCCACCGACAGAGCCAGCGCAGGCTCTGCTTTCATAAACATGGTGCTTCTCCCGACTCTACATAGAATTGGGAAGCACACGTTTGGTGAATAGAACATCTGCTGATTTTTGGAATATGTCCAGCAACCTTCATACTCTAAATAATGTCCCAAATAACCCTACCCATAATTTTGGGGTAAACATTCCATTGACACCACTTACAGTGCATCAGGGGTGGATGCGAAACCATTCCACTAGGGAGATCCCCCTTCAAGGAAAGCAACAACTAGAAGACGTCAGTGTTATTCCAAGACAGCTGACTGCACCAACATTCCATTCTGAAGTAAATTTGCCTTAAATACAATCACTTGACACACAGGAAATAAATACTACATCTGTCACACCAGTAAATCAATTGATCAATATATTAAGTCAAAATCTTACCTGTTTGGGAAATTAGTTGGAGTGAGGCTGCGCCTGCTCAAGCAACGATTACTGCTGTAATAGATGAAGGAATCATAATTCCTGGCCCTATTGTATTCGCTATAAGATGATGCTCGGTGCTTCTGTCCATGAAAAACATAGAAGGAAGGGGAAAGGAGGAGAACAGTTATGATAGTCGATTGCTTTTATTGGATTTGACCTATTTAAAGTTAAACACCCACACTGAAAGTGGCAAAAGTATGCTTTACAAAGATGATGGAATATGCATCTATATTCTAAAACTAAGAGTACATTAATAAACAAGCATTGGCATAGCCAATAGGTCTCGCCTTTGGGACCTTATAAATTTAGCCATGCAGCAGACTTCTTTAATTGTTACAATTACAGGCCACATGTAGCCACAAGATGGCAGAAAAGGCACGCATGTACGAACGATGTCAAGAAGCGAAATGAGTGGCACAAGCGCAGATGCCGCCCACTGATCTAATATCACATGTGAAGCTGCACGCTACCCATGGCTCTCCACAGCAAGAGTAGCTGTTTATTTCTGTCGTCGTGAAGCCATGAAGCTCACACCCTCGAGTTTCACCAACAGAAACTTAAAAGACAAGTTTTGGCAAAGCCCATAGCTGTCGCCTTTGAAAACTATTGGCTTTGCCATTGGATTTTAGTGATGCTGTACTGCATCCCCAGAGGGATACAGTACAGATTGCTTTAGCAGATAACAAGCAAAAGCACGTGAACAAGGAGGAATGGGCACACACCCCTACATGTCACTTACATCTGCCCAAAACATGGCTAATCTACGATATACCGACCAATACAGAATCATACAAGGCAGTGCAAAAACATGCATACACACTGCAGTGCATACACACCTGCACAACACACACACACCTTCAGACACGCAAAAAGAAACATACCTATTGTCCACTCACTCACACATTAGTAAACACCCCTGGCACCCACATAGACACATCACACATACACTGACATTACTCAGGCTCACTCACACAGTCTTTCTAAACATGTGTTATAGGCACTACAAACGCAGACCCACTTAACACATGTGCTGCTAGCATAGGGTTCTCTGTATACACATAATTTTTTTCTTTTCTAACATAAGTAGGGCCAGTAAGCCTCACTCCCAGTGACCAGTAAAAAAACCAGTAATCTTTTCTAAAACACAAGTATGCCGTCACCTCTTTATGAGAGAGATTGCATCTATCCATCCATCCATCGTTGGATGCTCATGGGAGGGGAACTCACCCGAGAAACATCATCCCAACAGAAGGCAATACTGAAACACAAATGTTGGGTTCTTTAACCGTGTACAGGCACCTCAATGCCAAACATGAACATGCTTTGCAAGCTGAAAAGAGGTAAAGACCAGTTAAAGAGGAGTTATCTACTTCATGCAATACAGTTAAATCACCTACAACATATAGTGGTTGACAAAGTGCCAAGTGTATAGGAAGCAGAAGGAAAAAGTCTATCAAAATATACTGCCTAAGCTGTGGAAAACATGTTAGTGTAGACTAACAGCAGAATGATAGAGGTTTACGTTCAAAAAGTGAAAAACGTATGTTTATATTCCCAGTCCCTCTGCTCTTTCTACATTTCACTAAAACAAAAAGCTGACTTTAAGGGCCAACTTTATTTCAAATGAAAGAAAAAAAACTATTTGTTTAAGTCTTCACTGATCCGTAAAAGACCAACATTTTTCTTAGTTTTTTTCGTTAATTCCTACCATTAAAGCTAAACAGCTCTGCACCTAATTGTGTGTATTTGTGGATTGGTGCCAACAGCCAGTGTATTAAAAATAAATAAATAAAATAAAAAACAAATATATAAGATGAGGGCATATAGACTCGACGCTAAAACATTTGCTGAAAAGCCGCTAAGCATAACAGGATACAAATAAAAGTGAAAACTGATTTGTACAAGTCAAAGGTCATTCATTCCCAATGAACCAGCTGCGCCCGACCTTTGACCGCGAGCATCAGTCTGGGTGCAGAGCCTGCTGCACTGCTCCACCCGTTTGTTCACATCCTGTGGCTTTTGCACTAGGGGGTTTGTTGGCTGAATGGCTGTTTTCACAGTGACTTATGAACCCTGATACATCACAGTAAAACAATCAAACACATCACAATCAAACAACCGTTCACATTACCAGATGAGGCCTGGGAGCCGGAGGGACAGCACACAATTGTAGGCCTCTAAAATGGAAACACACACACACCACAACAGGAAACTGCACGACGGCAATGTTTTAATAGCCGTAAACGAGTAGCGCTGCTCTAGGATACCCCATACTTTGCTAGCACCAAATTTGAAGAAAAAAAATAATCACGGTCGAGTCACTCCATAAGCAACAGTGGGTGCCTATTGTTCCACATTAAATCCCGACTTTCCACTGATACTTCACAGATGCCAACCAATGCTCAACTGTCATTTGCCAGCACAGCCGCGGGAGCTTGCAAGCCGGCAACCACACATGGCGGTCATCGGAATATGAAAACAAAACATCTGTTTTGTTATCTCAAATTGTGCATAATCGCACCATCACTTCATCATAAGCACAATGTAAAATACATACATTGAAGAAAACAATGTGTATGTTTCTATGTCTGTAGTACCCATAGCGACGCCAAAGTAAAATCCCGCAGATGAATCTAACACACGCATCAGCATCAGCTCGCCTACAAGGGATACAATTTGAAAGACTGAAAAGTTTCAATGTAAAACCCCTCTGGGACATTGCCTGGACGCAGGCACGCTAATTAAAAACAGATGGCCCCTGCGCGCCGCTGCTGGCTACCGAGAGCAAAACGCTCTGAGAGTAAACATTTCGTAAGAAGCTGGGACCTCCACACGCCTGTGGCCAATTGCGTACTAGAGCCAGACGCAAAGGCCAATCGCATGTGAGCACCATATGCACAACCTTTTACACAAGCTGAAGTGATTCCAAGAGGTCGATTTCCTATGCAGCGCATGCGCACTGCCATAGGCTCGACCTAAAAAGTAAGAAAAAGTACAAACTGAAAAAGATATGTTTGGCATAGGTCATAGAACATTGGTACACCCTAGAAGGATAGAGGACAAAGAAAGGGAGTTCCATGCACCAGGACATATACTCGGGTCCCAGAGCTTAAACATTTATTTCATATCTTTGGACAGAGTAGGTCTATAGAGTAGAAGGTTGACGGCAGCAGTATTAAGTCTTGTAGACGCGCTATCTGGTTAGAAAATTGGGAGGTCCAGACCCAGCAGACTTTTCTGAACCATATCTGGTAATAAAAAGTTATTTACCTGTAAGGAATGGTTGCTTGCAATCCTAGTTCTTCATCGTGGGAATCTCCAAATAATTAATGGACACTGAATATGCCCACCTCCATGCAGGATCTAGGAATGTTTTTTACAGAGGAAATCTCTTTTTAAAAATATTTTTTATCACTTTAAAACGTGTGTCTATCCTAAAACTGGCACATTTTCTTTTTTTTTTGCTTTTTCTTTTAAAAAGGGTTTAAATTACATCAGTGACTAAAAATTAAATCAGAAAAACTTGAAAAATTAATGAAAAAGGAAACATGAAACACAAATCAGCATAAGAGCCTTCAGACATAAAAGCTAAACAACAGAACTGTGCCTTTAGGACTAAAGGCCAGCACTAGGCAGGTGAAAGCCAGTTTATCTTAAAGCTCTCAAACAGGAGTATTCTCATCTAGAACTCTCTCGCTGGTTCCCAGGGAGGCAGTAGGGTGGTCCATGAATCCGGCGAAGAATGGCATCATTGAGATGTGGAAATGCAAATAACTTTTCCTTCTCCTCAGATCTTCCCAGGAATTCATAAACATAAATATTAAATAGCATAGTAAGCTCTCTCCTTAATCAGGGTGAATCATACTATGGGAGAACAGGTAGAGAAAGTCCATTCAGCATGAGATATATTATCCAGACCTGTTACACAGTTACTTATCTTTGGTAACACTCTTTCTCATACAAACTCTACCTAGCATAGAAAGCTGGCAGGGTGATGGTTTGGCCGACTTGGAACAGCGTCACAACTTTCGGTATAAAGGAGTTCACAGAGCTCGCTTATTAAGAAAGAAAGTAGCGTATGGTGGATGGACACACAGCCAGAAGCTCGCTCACACACGCAGTGCTGAGGTGATGGCAATCAGGAACACAGTTTGGATGGTGAGAAGCCGAGATTGAGGTCCCATTGGGGCATCACAAAACAAGAAGGGGGGAAACATACACTGCAGCCCTTTCAAAAACCTGATCAGGCAAATGCAGGAAGGCCGAAAGATCCGAAAGAGAACCATTAACAGTGCCAAGCGAGCGAGAGAACAAATAACAGGACATCAGGCAATTGGGCCTGGAGGGGGTCAATTTGGTGTGCACCGCACCAATCCACAAACTTGTCCCATCGACAGGTGTACACAGTACTTGTCAAGAGATCCCTGGCTGCCAAGATGACAACCACTACCTCCAGAGGGCGAGCAAAGGCATTCAGTTGGTGCTGCTCAGTCTCCATACATGAACGTGCAGACTAGGCAGGCAGGGATGGAGAACTCGACTATTCTGTTACGACAACAGGTCCTCCCGGAGGGGGCAGCCTGATTGGAGGAAATTTACTCAAGAACAGGAGTTCTGTATACCCTACTCTCAGTGCCCGATTCGGGGTCACTAGGATGACTTGGGCCTGGTCGGTCCTGATCTTATTGAGAACTCGGGGCAGGAGTCGTATCAGTGGAAAGGCATACAGGAGTCCCTAGTTTTACACCAGGCAGAGCGTGCCTCCGAGCGAGAGATGCCTTGGAAACTCCAACACGCCAAACTGCTGACATTGTGTGCTCTCAGCTGTGGCGAACAGGTCAAGCCAAGGTTCTCCCCATTCATGGAAGAGACTTTGCGCTACCTCCAGGTGTAACTGCCACTCAAGATCCGCTAGATGCCGGCTGAGTTCATCCACCCTAGCGTTCAATGAGCCTGCCTGGTGGTTCACCATCAGGAAGATCCCGTGGCAGTCCAGCCATTTCCAAAGATGCAAGGCCTCCTGGCACAGGGTTTTTGACCCCAACCCACCCCGATTGTGGCAGTACCACATGGCGGTAGTGTTGTCCGTGAGCACCTGTACCACCCTCCCCTTGAAGGACAATAGGAAGGCTTTCAGCGCCAAGCGCATTACCCTCAGCTCCAGAAGGTTGATATGAAGCCTGGGACTCTGCTATAGGCCAGAGACGTTGGTTTTCCCCCTCTCCCAGGTGGCCATCCCAGTCCAGAAGAGATGCATCTGTCACCACTGTCAGCTCTAGCTGGGGAAGGGAGAGGGTTCTGCCACTGATCTGATCGCGGTTTATTAGCCACCACGTCAGATCTTTTGCAGTCTCCTCCAAAATCTGAACATGGTCGGAGAGGTCCCTTTGATGTTGGGCATATTGGCACTTCAGATCCCACTGCAGAGTCTGCATATGCCAAGTGGCGTGTTCGAACAGCAGGACGTAGGACGCAAGAGGCGATCAGTTCCAGCAGCCTCAGAGTCTACCTCACTGAAATCTAGGATTGAGACTGAACGACCAGGATCATAGCTCTAATATCCTGGACTCTTTTTCCAGGGGAAAGATACAAACCCAAACCATGTCAAGAATGGTTCAGATGACAGCGGAGCAAACTACGTATCGTAGCAGGGGGTGTCCCAACATATTTCACAGGATTTGGGACCCATGGAGACAACACTTTGGTCTGGACTTGGGAGATGACACACAACATTCCGTAACACACACAACACAAGAGAGTGTAAGAGGGCCTGAGAGAGGACCGCCCTAGAGGGAAAACTTAGTGGCCAATTACTATTGTTCCCTGGACCCAAATGATACCATTTAACGGACATGTGAATACACTGGTGGCGAACATAAACCTGCATGAATCAAACGGGGAGGGGGGGGTTGCTATGTTGATGACGACCACGTTTTTTACTGTATGCGATCGATTATTGCAGTTGTACTGTTTAAGACGTGTATTTTGCTAATGGTTCAATCAGAAAGAAAAAAAAAAGAATGGCTCAGATGAAGGGGAGCGTCTGAGAAGGAGTCAGGTAGGAGTGTGGCACGTTGCTAGTGAACCCCAAAGATGATAGGAGGTTTACTGGGGTCTGGAGGTGGTGGACGACTGCCTGGGGCGAGCATGCCTTCAACAGCCAGTCATCGAGGTAGGGGAATACTTGCACCCCTAACCTCCAAGGGTGCACTGCCATCACCGCAATCACTTCCGTGAACAACCTGGGGGCACTCGTAAGACCAAAGAGCAGCACAGCAAACTGAAAATGTTCCTCTCCCACCACAAACTACAGATCGCACCGCTGGGCTGGGAAGACAGGAGTATGTAAATAGGCATCCCGAAGGTCCAACGCCACCGTCCAATCTCCAGAGCAGACAAGACCTGGCTGAGCATTCTGAACTTCTCCTTCTGGAAGAAGGCATTGAGAAGGTGCAGATCTAGAATAGATTGAAAATCTCCATCCTTCTTGGGCACCAGAAAGTAGCAGGAATAACACGACGCCCTACTACCGGTGCTGGAAACTTCTCAAAAGCCACTTTGGCCAAAAGGGCTTGCCCTCCTTGCCGCAAAATGGGGATGTGCTCCTCCATCAGTCGACCCTGGGAGCAGGATAGAGTCTTGGATTTGGAACGTGACTTGGAGCAGTCCCAACGCTGCTTGGCGACAAGGTTTTGCCTCACGTTCACTAATGGCCTTCGGATTCATTGACGCACCCTCTCCCCAGGTTTTGGATTTGTGGCCCGACCCCAGACACCACAGGCAAGCCTGGTGGGGATCTGTCACCAAATTCTGCTTGTGATGGTCCTTCAAGGATTTAGAACCTGCTGTTTTGGGGGCAACATCCCTTACACACGGTGATATTTTGGAAAACAAATTATGAGGAAACAACTTGAAGTAGGGGGTCTCTGAAAGATGAGAAGCTCCAGATCTGCGTCAGGTGGCACGTAAAGAAAGGAACTGACATTAGCGTGGGGGAGTGGTACCCTAAAAGGCTCCACACGTCACTTCCCGAGCGGAACGGCATCAGTGCAGAGCCGCACGGCACCACCTTCCGGCATGCAGAGGTACTATGGAAAAGTTTCCGAATGCAGTCTGATGCCTGGGGAATAATCAAAAGGGGATTAATCTGCGGCTAGAAGTCGCTTTCAGAAATGCTTTGCCTATTTGAGTGTCTATCATGGGCTAGGAGATTAATTTATTCTGAAAGTAATGTCTTCTGAAAGTGTGCACTCATTTCAAGTTGCGACTTCACACTACTCTGCAAAAGGTCTTTTTCAAGGTAAGTCCACAGTACAAACAATCCAGCAGGATTCACATTGGTTAGAAGCCACTCTGCCTGTACGGATAGGAATATAATTAATAAAGCGAAATTATTTAAACACCTTTCTTCTCCTTAGTCTTCTCTATGCACTACCTTAAGGCCCTCTTAACATCAAGCATAAGAAGAGACCTTTCTACTGTTGATAGTAAGTTTAGGAATAAAACAGGCAGCACGACTGATTGATTGAATTGCATGTTAATTACCTCTGCAAGGAAAGAGGGATGGATTGTAAGACCCACCATACATTTATGAAGATGTTGTAAGGCTTGTTACAACATCATGCTTGTATCTCGCTTACACAGCATGCAGAGATAGTTGTTACAAAAAAGTAACCTTCAATGAGAGGAGCTGCAAGAGTACATTTATGCAAGAATTGAAAGGGAAGACCAATCATCTTAATTTGCACTGTGTTTTTTTTAATTGTTTTTATTGCATTTTAACACAAACAGCCGTCATCATATCGGCGATCAGCATCATGGAAGGCAAGAGACAATATCAACCAATATGACAGCTAATCAACAACAAAAAACACAAAATGCAGGAGAGTATAGTAAACAAAGTAAGAGAAGAGTGAAGTATACATCATGGTCAGCTGACCAGTATACCATTGATCGTAGTTGTATTAGTACATTTGAAGCATTTGCGGATCGAAGCACAAAAAGTCGACGCAGGCAGGTGGCATGGGCTATGTTAATAAACTAGGTTCTGGACAGAGGTGAGGTGTATTTGTAGTAATAGAGCAGCCTGGAATGGGGTGACACCGTGCCATTAATCTGTCACCTCTGGGTGGAGCAGCAAGTAAGAGCGAAGGGGTTGCCAGATATTCTTAGGCCTGGAGGAGGGGGGCAGTAGTGTTGCATAAATATCACTGGTGGTATCACAATATATCAGATCTTTCATCCATCATGCCTTAATTGTTGGTGCAGTAGTGTCACCCCAATGTATAGCAATCTGTCTCTTTGCCAACAACAGAGCAATGGAAGCGAAACGCTGAGTACCAGGGCTCAGCGGTCGAACATAGCCAAGCAGCGCTAACAATGGGGAGGGAGTCAACTCAGATTGAAGCATTAGTGCTAGGTGGCAGAGGACTGCTTCCCAGAAAAACAAGACCTGGGGGCAATTCCACATTAAGTGTAAAAAATCAGCATGGTCGGCAGCGCATTTTCGGCAATTATGGGGCCAGGCGGGATCCATTTTAGCAAGAAGTGTAGGAGTGATATATGCTCTATGTAAGTACTTAAAAAGGAGGAGTTTGTGTCAGTAGTTGTTTGATATGAAACGGGTCTGTTCGCAGCAGAAAGTCCATGTTTTGTCCAGCAAAGGTTGACCCAAACCTCTTTCCCACAATGCCCTAGCCTTGCCTCCCACCTCTGACCGCAGCGTGAGACCCAAATGATATAAACGGGAAACAAGATGGGTATTGTCAGGCGAGACAATGACTGGAGAGCGGCGGGAAAACCTTTGGTTCTATTGTAGAGGACTGCAGTACAGCGATTACGGAAGCATGCATCCTATGCAGGAGAAATCTGTCCAAGGTGGACACGTCGCGTCCCGCGGTCAAGTCGGATACTGATCGCAACTGTGTCTCATGAAATAGGTCCCCAACCGTACGGAGACCACACCGGGTCAAAGTTTGTTTTGTCAAGGTTTCAGTAGTCGGGGATAGCCAGGGGTTGTTCAGTAAAGGTAGATGTGGGGAGTACAGGAGGTCGGCCCGGAGATAGCGACAAAGTCTCTCCCATGCCCAGTATGTGGTATGTAACGTTTGTATCTCAGTATGTGTCCTGGTGAGTCCAAGAGGGAGAATGGTGGAGAGGAGGCGGGGGCGATCCTGTGACCATTCTGGTTGCAAATATTGTAGCTGCGCGTCCGGGTGGTACCAAAAGTAAGTGCAATGTATTTGCGCTATTAGATAATATAAGTAAAAATCTGCTACCCCGAAACCTCCACGCGCGAAGGGCATTGTGAGTGTCTGCCAGCCTATTCGGGCCTGCTTGCCGGCCCAGATGAGTCTTATCAATAAGCTCCGAAGTGACTCAAAGAATTTAGTCGTGAGGGGGATGGGGATACTAAGAAAGACATTAAAAATCCTACCGGCAAGTGACAGAGGGAGCTTAATCCACCGATCTATCTGCGTAGTTGGTCGGTCTATCGCCGGGCCATCATTTAGGCGGATGAATTCGGAAGGGGTGCGATGTAGTATGACACCGAGATATCGAGGGGGGTCATCACACCACTGCAGTGGAAAGTCCGTTGTGAATGGGAGTGTAGCATCTGTTAGCGGAAATAGTTCGGACTTAGACCAATTTATAACTAAGCCCGAAAAAGCCCCAAATCGCACCACTTCTCGCAGAAGCGGAGGAAGATTGGTCTCGGCCTCACGAACGAACAAAAGAACATCGTCCACATAAAGAGAAGCCAGGAGAGGTCCTCTGTGGAACCTGAGACTGCGGTGGAGGTGTCTCTCCTGGAGATGTCGCACCAGTGGGTCCATAGCGATTATAAATAGTAGGGGTGAAAGTGGGCAGCCCTGCCTGGTGCCCCTCGACAAAGTGAACTGATCTGTGAGTTCACCATTTAGCCGGAATGTTAGAAATGGGATCTCTAGTTGGCAAGGGCTTGCACCTTTGTCCAAGTAGGGACCCTTCTTCCTAGTCAGGGTAAGGGTGTTACACTCGTGAAGTAACCCCTGCTCACCCTCGTGGTAGCTTGGCACGAGCAGTCAGGCTTAATTCAGAGGCAGTGTGTAAAGCATTTGCACATAACCAACAGTAATACAGTGTAAGCACTACAAACAAACACCACACCAGTTTAGAAAAATAACCAATATTTTATATACTTAAGACAAGACCAATTACGACAAAAATCCACAATACTATACTTTAAAAATGAATGCTTGATAAGGTAACTTCTTCTTTGCAGGAATAGTTCAAAAACAAAGTTTGTACGAGTCGGTAGCTCCGTCCGAGCCTACCGCGATGCTGAAAACCACAGAGTCTAACAGTTCCAGCCGACCTCGTCGATACGGGCCAGCAGAGTCGTGAACAGACTCGGTCACAGTACCTTTCTCGTTGTGGCTGGTACTGAGTGTACGAGCCGGTCGGCGTTCGTCGCGGTGCAAGGCGGAGCGATGCAAGGTGCGGTGTCCCTCGATGCGGTGCAGGCAGCGTCTCGATGAGCGTCGTGCAGACGGAGTCGGTGAGTCCAAGGCGTGCGATGCAGGGTGAGACGATGCTCAATGCGGTGCTGACAGGTTGCGATGCAGGCGACCAAGCCGGAGTGCGGGAGCTGGCGTCGGACAGCGGTGCGAGTCGGAGCGGTGCGTCGCAAACGTGCGAGCGGTGCCCCAAATGCGATGCGGTCACGACTGTTGAGCCAGTTGCAGCGTCCGCGTCGGTCGGGTCCGGCTGGATCAGTGAAGCGATGCGAACTACGGTGCCCACAGGTCACGGTGCAAGCAGCGGCTCGGTGTTGGCGGCGTCGGACGTCGCCCACGGTGAGACCAGGGTTGCGATGCGAAGCGGGGCGATGCGGTCTGCGGTGCAAACAGGTCACCGGCCAGGGATGGATTCGGTTGACGGAGTCGGTTGCAGTTCCCTTCCTCTGTGGCAACTGAAACAGCTGTTCCAGAAGCGGTACCCAGAGGCTTGTGAAGTCTTTGTAGTCCCTGAGACTTCTTAACAGGAGGCCAGCTCAGTTCCAGGCCCTTGGAGATACTCAGCACAAGTTTGTAGAAAGTTCAGTCCTTTCACTGCCCAAGGCAGAAGCAGCAGCTGCAGGCCAACCCAACAAAGCAACAACACAGCAAAGGGGCAGTACTCCTCCTGGCAGCTCTTCCAGCTCTTCGTCTTGGCAGGTTCCTTGATTCCAGCGAGATCTAAATTCATGGGGTCAGGGCCCCAATATTTATATCCCAAATTCCTTTGTTCTCTGAAGGCAGAGAGGCCTTTGCCTAGTCCAAACCAGTTCTGGAGCACTTTGTTGACAAGTCTCCGTCCCTTCTTTCAGTGAGTAGGCCAGGGACATCAGACACACCACAGGAGGTGGAGCCAGCATTGTGGAGGGAAGGCACTGTCCTATTCAGGGCCCAGGTGCACCTCCTCCCACCCATCTACATGTAGATCTTGCTATTCAGCCCTGTGCTGACTCACCCTGTCTCCGGGCATCCCCCAGCCCCTGTCACTCACACTCCAGACAAGGAATACACAACCTCGCAGAGGCAGGCTTGGATGGTTAGACAAGAAAATACCCACTTTCTAAAAGTGGTATTTTCAAACACAGAATGTTAAAACCAACTTCACTAAAAGATGCATTTTATCATTCTGAGTCCAGGCATACTAAACTCGAATTTCTACCATGTTCCCGGGGTCAGTTAGGATTATAAGCTGTAATAATCCAAACTGCCCGTTCTGGCCTAGGGGAACAGGTAGCCTTGCAATAGTGAAAAACGAACTAGGCTGTAATTCACTATCAGGACATGCCACACACACCAGGGATGTCCTACCTTTCGCATACAACGCACCCTGCCCACAGGGGTACCTTGGGCCTACCTTAGGGGTGACTAACATGTAGCAAAGGGAAGGTTTAGGGACTTGCAAGTGTGTGCACTTGCCAAGTCGACATGGCAGCCCCAGGCTGCGCACAGGCTCTGCGATGGCAGGCCCGAGTTACACTTTACGGGCTGTTTGCGTGGGTGGCACAATCCAGTGCTGCAGCCCACCAACAGCATTTGGTCTATAGGCCCTGGCACTCGCAGTGCATTTTACAAGGGACTGACACATAAACCAAATAGGCCAATCATGGAAACACCAATCCATAACACATTTTATACAGGAGCACTTGCACTTTCCCACTGGACAGCAGTGAGGAAAGTGCGCAGAATCATTACACCAGCAAAAACAGAGTCAAAAACCGGGAGGTCAGAAAGCAAAAAGTCAGGGGAAACACGCCAAAAGATGCCAAGTCTAACACATGTCCCCTCCAGCTGAAAGTAGGGAGAACTACCCAACCCCATTGGAGTTCTCTTCACTAAGGCGGAAGAACCTGGACAGACCATCTGCGTTGGCGTGTTCTGTACCAGGACGGTGTTCCACCGTAAAGTCCATTCCCTGTAGGGAGATGGACCACCTCAGCAGTTTTGGATTCTCACCCTCATTTGCATCAACCATCTGAGGGGCCTGTGGTCTGTCTGAACCCGGAAGTGAGTCCCAAACAGGTATGGTCTCAACTTCTTCAGTGCCCAGACCACAGCAAAAGCTTCCCTTTCTATGGCACTCCACCTCTGTTCCCTGGGAAGTAGTCTCCTGCTAAGGAAGACTACAGGCTGATCCAGGCCCTCTTCGTTCAGTTGTGAGAGCACCGCTCTCACACCATGCTCTGAAGCGTCAGTCTGCACGACGAATTCCTTGGAGAAGTCAGGTGCCTTGAGCACAGGCGCCGTGCACATGGCTGCCTTCAGGGCATCAAAAGCTTTCTGGCAGGACTCAGTCCAGATCACTTTCCTGGGCTGCCTCTTAGAGGTCAGCTCTGTTAAGGGGGCAACGATGGTGCCATAGCCCTTAACAAATGTCCTATAGTAGCCGGTGAGACCTAAGAAGGCTCTCACCTCTGTCTGGGTCTTGGGGGCTCCCAAGCCAGAATGGTGTCAATCTTGGGTTGTAGGGCGCCACCTGGCCGCTTCCTACCTGGTGTCCCAAGTACACCACAGAACCCTGCCCGATCTGGCACTTACTGGCCTTGATCGTGAGGCCTGCACCTTGCAGAGCCCTCAACACTTTCTCAAGGTGCTGTAAATGTTCTTCCCAGCTGGAACTGAACACAGCAATGTCATCCAGGTAGGCGGCACTGAAATCCTCCAGCCCAGCCAACACCTGATTGACCAACCTCTGAAAGGTGGCAGGGGCATTCTTCAACCAAAAGGGCATCACCCGGAATTGGTAATGACCTTCTGGGGTTGAGAATGCTGATCTCTCCTTGGCCCCATCGGTTAAGGCAATCTGGCAGTACCCAGACGTCAAATCAAACGTGCTGAGGAACCGGGCAGCTCCCAACCGATCAATGAGCTCATCAGCTCTGGGGATGGGGTGCGCGTCAGTCCTGGTGACGACATTGAGCCCACGGTAGTCCACACAAAACCGGAGTTCTGGAGTGGCACCGGCGCAGCAGCCTTTGGGACCAAGACCACTGGGCTGGCCCAAGGACTGTGGGAGGGCTCAATCACCCCTAACGCCAACATCTTAGAGACCTCCTCCTTGATGCTGGCTCTGACCCGGTCAGTCAACCTGTAAATCTTGTGCTTCACAGGAGGGCTGTCACCAGTGTCCACGTCATGGGTACACCAGTGAGTGACACCGGGAGTCAGAGAGAACAGTGGGGCGAACTGTACCAACAACTGGCGACAGACCCCCTGCTGCTCCTGAGTCAGAGTAGGGGAGAGGATCACACCCTCTACTGACCAATCATGCTCTTTGGTAGACAGGAGGTCAGGGAGAGGCTCACTCTCCTCTTCCACCCCATCATCTGTCGCCAAGAGCATACTCACTTCGGACCTCTCGAAGTGGGGCTTGAGGCGGTTCACGTGAAGGACCCTCAAAGGGTTCCTTGGAGCCTGCAAATCCACCAGGTAGGTGAAGTCACTTTTGCGCTCCTTCACCTCATATGGCCCAGTCCACTTGTCCTGCAAGGCACAAGGTGCCACTGGGGCCATGACCCACACTTTTTGCCCAGGTTGAAATTCGACCAGAGTGGCATTCTGGTCATACCATCTCTTCATTTCTTCCTGGCTTGCTTCCAGGTTCGCCTGAGCGAGTTTCCTGAAGCGGGCAGTTTGGTTTCTAAAGGCCAGCATGTAGCTAAACACATCCTGGGGAGTTTTCCTGGGAGCTGCCTCCCAGCCTTCCTTTACCAAACTCAGAGGTCCTCTGACAGGGTGGCCATACAGGAGCTCAAAGGGGCTGTACCCAAGAGACTTCTGAGGCACCTCCCTGTATGCAAAGAGTAGGCATGGCAAGAGGACGTCCCACTTACGCCTCATGGGTTCTGTTAGACCCTTGATCATGCCTTTCAAGGTCTGGTTGAATCTCTCCACCAGACCGTTTCCTTGTGGGTGGTAAGGAGTGGTGAACTTGTAGGTTACACCACACTCCTTCCACAGGGATGTCATATACTTGGATATGAAATTGGTCCCCCTATCAGAAACCACCTCTCTGGGGAATCCCACACGGGAAAAGATCCCCATTAACGCCCGGCCCACCACTGGCGCCGTCGTTGTCCTGAGAGGGATTGCCTCGGGTACCGGGTGGCATGGTCCACCAAGACCAGGATGTACCTGTTGCCCATGGCTGTCTTGGGATCCAGTGGCCCCACAATATCCATCCCTACCCTTTCGAAGGGTGTACCAACAACAGGAAAAGGTTGGAGAGGAGCTTTGACCTTCCTCCCACTCTTACCACTTGCCTGGCAAGTTTGGCAAGACCTACAGTGTGCATCTGACTGCCTTCGCATTTGGGGCCAAAAGAAGTGGGTGACAAGCCTGTCAAAGGTCTTGTCCTGCCCCAAATGTCCTGCCAAAGGCACGTCATGAGCCAGACCCAGTAGGAAGGTCCTGAAGCGCTGGGGTACCACCAGCACACGGGCTGACCCAGGCTCAGCAACCTTAGGCTCACTGTATAGGAGACCACTCTCTTGGGAGATCAGATGTGACCCGGACTGATTACCAGCTGCCTGGTCTGCAGCCTGCCGCCGCAGACCCTCCAGAGTAGGGCACTCGTTCTGCTCCTTGCAGAACTCCTCCCTGGTGGGACCCCTTCTTGCTGCCAATGGGTCAGCTCAGAGATGTCTCCCAGTTCGGCTACCTGCTCCCCTGTAGGCACCGGGGCGTCCCCTCGAGGTCCGCCTCCTCCCGGTCCGTGGGAACTTCGGGGGCCGGTTTCCCGCGCCCCTGCCCTTTCTTCTTGGCAGGGACTTGGGCCACTGTTCCAGGCTCCAAGTCCTCTTGATCACCCTTTCTGGCTGCCATTGACCGAGTAGACACGCATGCCCACTCTGGCAACCCAAGCATCTCCAAGTGAGACCTGAGCTCAACCTCTTTCCATAAGGACTGCTCCAGGTTGTTTCCTAGCAGACAATCTACAGGCATGGTAGGGCTCACAACCACCCTCAAGGGACCTGAGACCCCCCCCCATTCAAAGGGAACCTGCGCCACCATACACTGGCGCTCAGAGTTGTCGACAGCAACTACTTGGTGGAATGCTCCTGGGACTACTTGCTTCTCAGACACCAGGTGACACCGGACTGAGGTCACACTGGCTCCAGTGTCTCTGAGAGCCTCTACCCTGTTCCCATTGATGGTCACCCAGGTGCTATATTTCTTTGTGTTAGGGGGCACCTGGTTTCCTGGGACCATCTCACTGTCCCCTAGTGAGACAAGGGTCATTTCTGCGGGATCCCCACCCTCCTGTGGGCACCCCTCCTCCCCAAGCGCTACACTAGCCAACACTTTGGACTGTCCACCGGTGGGTGGCTGTGTCCCCTTCGGGCACTTGGGGTCCCCTTAAAGTGACCTACCTGCTCACATGCATAACACTTGCGGGGGCCGGTCTCAACAGGCTTCCCTGTAGAGACCCCTTTCTTCTGATCACCGGGGGCTGGGAACCTTTACCCTGGGTACTAGTTTGGGGCCCTTTAGAGAACTCCTGTGCTTTACCCTTGTCCCCCCACCTTTCTGCTGGGGACCCTGCCCACCTTTGGCTGAGTCTCCCCCAAACGCTTTCTTGTGGACCCTGGTACTCACCCAGCGGTCCGCTTCCATAGCAAGCTTCCTGGGGTCAGTTAGCTTACTATCAACTAGGTGCTGGCGCAGATCTGCAAAACATAGACTAGACAAGTGCTCCCATGCAATCAAGTTGTAGAGCCCCTGAAAATCTGTCACATTACTGCCCTTTACCCAGCCATCCAGAGACCTGCAGAACACATCCACACATTCCAACCAAGTGTTGGCATCAGACTTCTTACTGGACTTGAACTGATCCCTGTACTTTTCAGGAGTAAGACCATACCTCTTGAGAAGGGCATCCTTCATGTCAGCGTAGGTGAGGTGATACCCCTTACCCAAAGCTATCAGAGCATCCCTTGCTTCTTCAGGGAAAAGTGGCCACAATCCTGCTCCCCAATTCTCCTCAGGAACCCCATTCATGTGTATGGCTGCCTCATAACCCTGAAACCACCTTTGTATGTCATCCCCCTTCTTGAACTCCTTGCCTACATTCTTGGGAATGTGCACAATGCTGCCTGCCTTTCTGGACGAATTGCTGCCACCATCTGAGCCTGACTTACTCCTAAGTTCTAGCTCCTTCAGTTCTCTCTCATGCTCTAAGAGCATCTTCCTCTCCTCTATGGCCAATCTCTTCTCCTCCCGCTCACTCTCCAGCCTGAGCTTCTGCAGCTCAAACTGCCTTGCCTCCCGCCTGTCCTCCAGCTCCTCTGGGGACAGACTGCTGCTGCCTGACCTGGCGGGTTCCCCCTACCCAAAAGCATATCCACCCTGGAAATAGGCTCCTCCACCTCCTCACTGAGATTACCAGGCTGCCCACTGGCATGTCTGGCTGCTACCCAGGACCTCAGCGCCTTCTGTAGCTCCTCCTCCCTTGTGAGGCCTTTAATTTGGACTTTCAGGTTTTTACAAATTGCTCGTAGTTCCTTTACGGCGTAGGTTTCCAACCTATCCTCCTCAAAGATAATTTCCAGAGATGCAACGGATGATGCAGCTGTGTCAGGCATGACAAAAGTAGTGAGTTGAAAACTGGCAAGATCAAAAATAGGCCAAAGGAAAAAGAACCAGTATGTGGTACGTAATGGTCTGCGATATGGTAGTAGTGCACACCAATCACTGTAAGTCAAGTGCAAACACAAGTCCTATCCTCACCGCTGACAACCAATGTTAGAAATGGGATCTCTAGTTGGCAAGGGCTTGCACCTTTGTCCAAGTAGGGACCCTTCTTCCTAGTCAGGGTAAGGGTGTTACACTCATGAAGTAACCCCTGCTCACCCTCGTGGTAGCTTGGCACGAGCAGTCAGGCTTAATTCAGAGGCAGTGTGTAAAGCATTTGCACATAACCAACAGTAATACAGTGTAAGCACTACAAACGGACACCACACCAGTTTAGAAAAATAACTAATATTTTATATACTTAAGACAAGACCAATTACGACAAAAATCCACAATACTATACTTTAAAAATGAATGCTTGATAAGGTAACTTCTTCTTTGCAGAAATAGTTCAAAAACAAAGTTCAGTACGAGTCGGTAGCTCCGTCCGAGCCTACCGTGATGCTGAAAACCACAGAGTCTAACAGTTCCAGCCGACCGCGTCGATACGGGCCAGCAGAGTCGTGAACAGACTCGGTCACAGTACCTTTCTCGTTGTGGCTGGCACTGAGTGTACGAGCCGGTCGGCGTTCGTCGCGGTTGCGGTGCAAGGCGGAGCGATGCAAGGTGCGGTGTCCCTCGATGCGGTGCAGGCAGCGGCTCGATGAGCGTCGTGCAGACGGAGTCGGTGAGTCCAAGGCGTGCGATGCAGGGTGAGACGATGCTCGATGCGGTGCTGACAGGTTGCGATGCAGGCGACCAAGCCGGAGTGCGGGAGCTGGCGTCGGACAGCGGTGCGAGTCGGAGCGGTGCGTCGCAAACGTGCGAGCGGTGCCCCAAATGCGATGCGGTCACGACTGTTGAGCCAGTTGCAGCGTCCGCGTCGGTCGGGTCCGACTGGTTCAGTGAAGCGATGCGATGCGAACTGCGGTGCCCACAGGTCGCAGTGCAAGCAGGGGCTCGGTGTTGGCGGCGTCGGACGTCGCCCACGGTGAGACCAGGGTTGCGATGCGAAGCGGGGCGATGCGGTCTGCGGTGCAAACAGGTCACCGGCCAGGGATGGATTCGGTTGACGGAGTCGGTTGCAGTTCCCTTCCTCTGTGGCAACTGAAACAGCGTTCCAGAAGCGGTACCCAGAGGCTTGTGAAGTCTTTGTAGTCCCTGAGACTTCTTAACAGGAGGCCAGCTCAGTTCCAGGCCCTTGGAGATACTCAGCACAAGTTTGTAGAAAGTTCAGTCCTTTCACTGCCCAAGGCAGAAGCAGCAGCTGCAGGCAAACCCAACAAAGCAACAACACAGCAAAGGGGCAGTACTCCTCCTGGCAGCTCTTCCAGCTCTTTGTCTTGGCAGGTTCCTTGATTCCAGCGAGATCTAAATTCATGGGGTCAGGGCCCCAATATTTATATCCCAAATTCCTTTGTTCTCTGAAGGCAGAGAGGCCTTTGCCTAGTCCAAACCAGTTCTGGAGCACTTTGTTGACAAGTCTCCGTCCCTTCTTTCAGTGAGTAGGCCAGGGACATCAGACGCACCACAGGAGGTGGAGCCAGCATTGTGGAGGGAAGGCACTGTCCTATTCAGGGCCCAGGTGCAACTCCTCCCACCCATCTACATGTAGATCTTGCTATTCAGCCCTGTGCTGACTCACCCTGTCTCCGGGCATCCCCCAGCCCCTGTCACTCACACTCCAGACAAGGAATACACAACCTCGCAGAGGCAGGCTTGGATGGTTAGACAAGAAAATACCCACTTTCTAAAAGTGGTATTTTCAAACACAGAATGTTAAAACCAACTTCACTAAAAGATGCATTTTATCATTCTGAGTCCAGGCATACTAAACTTGAATTTCTACCATGTTCCCGGGGTCAGTTAGGATTATAAGCTGTAATAATCCAAACTGCCCGTTCTGGCCTAGGGGGAACAGGTAGCCTTGCAATAGTGAAAAACGAACTAGGCTGTAATTCACTATCAGGACATGCCACACACACCAGGGCATGTCCTACCTTTCGCATACAACGCACCCTGCCCACAGGGGTACCTTGGGCCTACCTTAGGGGTGACTAACATGTAGCAAAGGGAAGGTTTAGGGACTTGCAAGTGTGTGCACTTGCCAAGTCGACATGGCAGCCCCAGGCTGCGCACAGGCTCTGCGATGGCAGGCCCGAGTTACACTTTACGGGCTGTTTGCGTGGGTGGCACAATCCAGTGCTGCAGCCCACCAACAGCATTTGGTCTATAGGCCCTGGCACTCGCAGTGCACTTTACAAGGGACTGACACATAAACCAAATAGGCCAATCATGGAAACACCAATCCATAAACACATTTTATACAGGAGCACTTGCACTTTCCCACTGGACAGCAGTGAGGAAAGTGCGCAGAATCATTACACCAGCAAAAACAGAGTAAAATACCGGGAGGTCAGAAAGCAAAAAGTCAGGGGAAACACGCCAAAAGATGCCAAGTCTAACACGGAGCCGGGCCACAGGGTTGGCATATAGGAGACGGATGAGATTACAAAAACCGCGGGGGAATCCTAACTTGTTAAGCGCTGAATATAAAAAGGGCCATTCTAAAGAGTCAAATGCTTTTTCGGCATCCAGTAATATTGCTGCAGCTGGAAGAGTGAGTTCGAGTTGGGTGAGGACTGCGAATATTGTGTGTAAATTGACAGATGTGGACCTATTCGGGACAAAACCAGACTGAAGAAGAGAGATTATCGGGTCTATTAGAAGTGAGATGCGGGTTGCAAGTATCTTAGCCAAAATGTTATAGTCTTGATTTAGAAGCGATCGGGGCCTATAAGAGGCACATCTGTCAGGTGGCTTGCCAGGGTTAAGAAGCAGGGAAACGACGGCCTCAAGCATCGTAGGAGGAAGTGCACCCGAGTCAAGAGCTTCCGCATAAACCTCCAAGAGGTGGGGGGATCAACAAAATCCTATATGTTTTATAAAAGACACCGTGAGCCCATCCGTGCCAGGTACACGTGCACAGTTGGGGTCATCAATTGCCTGTGATACTTCGTCGGCAGTTATGGGCGAGGCCAAGAATTGTCGTTGGCCTTCATCAATCCACACCATTGCTATTTCTTCTAAATATTCGGAAAGGGCTGCGTCTACTGGCGGGGAGCAAGTTGTATATATACGAGAGTAATAGGAAAAAAAAGCAGATGACACATCCGCGTTCTGAGTAATGTGCGCACCGTCATCTAATTGCAGCTGAGTGATATAAGAAGATTGATGCCGGGGGTTAAGCATTCTGGCCAAGATCCGTCCCGGGCGATCTCTCTCCCCCTATTTCCGAGCTCGAGCGTATTTCCCCAGGTAATTAGTCTCGCGAGCCGCGAGTTCCTGAAACTTCTCAAGGAGCTTTGCCCGTTGATGCAAAGGAGCGGGGGATTGCCCGTTAGAGCGCACGCATCGAGATCTTTCAGCACTCTCTCTGTCGCATCCAGATCACGACGGATAGTGCGTGAAACTCCTGCATGCTTGGTAATGCAAATGCTGCGGATACACACTTTAAAGGCCTCCCATAAAGTGGCGTATCGGGACACCGAACCTGTATTAAGTTGAAAATATTCAACAATAGCGGCAGAGATGTCAATATGTACAGTTGAATAATGCCAGCCGAAAAAGTATACCTCCTGCATAAAACCAACAATTATCACACAATGGAACCAAACTCCCATCCCACCTCCCCCCACCCACATCGGATATCCACCCAACCTATATCCAGTGAATCCCATTGTACCCATCAACATAGTAGGAGATCTCCTAGGGGAGAGGCAACGCTCAGGGGGAGGCAGCTGAGAATAAGATAGCAATAGCAATAAAACATTTGCAGCTAATGACATAAAAAGAAAGTGAACTTATATAGCCAAGAGATACCCTTTCAATGCGACAATAAACATCAGCGAGCTTATGTTCAGTGGAGCAGACCAAGGAGGAATCAAATGCAGTATAGTACATAAGGAGTAGACCAAGGGGCGATAGCCCTACTTCCCGGGAGAGGAGTTTGGTTGCGGTTTGTGGTGTTTCCAGAAGTCCGCCGCATCTGCAGGGGAATCAAATATGTGAGCTTTACCATTAAACTGGAGGCGCAGCAAGCAGGGTAAAGCATTGCATATCGAATATTTGCACCTCTCAGGGTCCGTTTGATATCCTGAAACTTGTGGCGGGCCTCCTGGACAAGTGGGGTGAAGTCGGGGAAAAAGGACAAAGACATGCCCTGATAGTGCAGGTCGCCCCGGTCTCTGGCCATGCGTAGGGCAACGTCCCGGTCGTGATAGTTCAGGAGCCGGGCGATTATGAGTCGCAGCGGGGCTCCGGGGGCCGATCCTGGGGCGAGTGTCCTGTGGGCCCGTTCAATTGCGAAAGTGGAGAGAAGGAGTCTCTACTGAAAAGTTCCACCAGGAGTCATTTCACATATGTTTCCATGGGCCCAGTGTTAGTGGATTCTGCCACCCCAGCGATTCTTACATTATTGCGCTGCGACCCGGCCTCCAAGTCTTCTGCTTTGGTTGCTGTAGCTATGAGAAGTCGTTCCGTTCGCTCTAGGCGCTTAGCAATGGCCGATTGAGTCCTCTACTTCTGAAATGCGATGTTCAGCTGCATCGATACTTGCCTCGTGTTGTTCAATTCGGCCATGCATGATATCCAACCGGGCTGTCAGGGTGTCGAAACGTGCGTCTATGGCCCGAAACCCAGCGCGCAGTTCAGCCACTATCGTCGCAGTGCCATCCATTGGGGGCTGTTCGGGATCCGGAGGGTCCTGGGAACCAGAGACGTCACCCCGAGCGGGGTCGTCCCCGCCGTCACGTCTAGGGGTTCTGGCGCTCTCAAAGGTAAGTTGTCGCTGCTTAGGGTCCCCACGACCCATGATGAGCGATAATGGCCGGGCGGCGGTCGGAGTAATGAGAAACGGAGGCCGCAGCGGTGGCGACAGTAGTGATGAAGAGGCACTAATATTCCAGCAAAAGGCCCAGGATACTAGGCCCTCTCTGTTGAAAGTCAGGGCAACACTGTGTGTGAAAATACACCACCAGTCTCAGTGCCAGCAGTGCGCAGTAATGGGGTGCAGGAAGGAGGCCTCGGACTGGGCCTGTGCGTTAATCCCCCGTCGGTCTGCAACTCATTTGCTGAGAGCGTGCATGGGTGCAAGCTCGTTGCTCACCATAATGAGGAGTGAAGGCCCCCGTGGGGTGTGTAGT
The DNA here is from genome assembly GCA_963921515.1 of Calotriton arnoldi. Taxonomy (NCBI): domain Eukaryota; kingdom Metazoa; phylum Chordata; class Amphibia; order Caudata; family Salamandridae; genus Calotriton; species Calotriton arnoldi. The sequence goes on from CAWUFW010012746.1 coordinate 276,875, forward strand.
CAGCTACAGCATTCCCTAAAAAGGGAAAACCCAGGGCCCAGCGGCAGCAGCCCCCCAGTCAGAAGCATATGGTAGGAGCACGCGGCAGAAAGCTGGGTGGGGGAGGGGCGCCGCAGGGCCAACAGAGGATGGGGAGGACTCACCGCACCATGCTGCCAGTCCATTAAAGTGTGTGGGGGCTTGGATACTCTTGATGCCCCTGCCCCCTCAGGCTCACCCGTGGACCCTGTCGCCGCAGGGCCTCTGAGGGCCGCGTCAGGCCGCAGCCAGCAAGCAGCTCCGTATTGGCAATGGGTGCACGTCCGGTAGCATCAAAGGGCTCAAAATGTGCCGCGGGCAGCGGGGTTCCGCTGAGATGTTTGGCGCCGACTACTGTGCCGGTGGGGCAGTGTAAGGCTGCATCAACGGCGCAGCCGCCCCGGAGCTCCTCTGTCAAGCAGCCATCTTGGCGCTCGGCCAGGCCACGCCCCTAATTTGCACTGTGTTTAATTGCCCTGGGAGAGAATAAAGTCTAGCTGGAAGTAATACTTTTAAGACCCTCAAAAATAATAATTGCTGGCATTCTGAAAAAAGAGAACAGATAATGTGCTTTCCTGTAAGATATAATAGACAGCTAAGTGAACTTTAATTGTAGTAAACTGCAATCCAGTCTTGCTGTCATTTAATTCTGTCAATAGAGTTTTCGATGTATGATAAACAGAATCATTTCCATTGAAGGCATTCAATGATCATGTGCAAGACAGTCTCTAGTGTGGTTTTTTAGACAGGTGGAGTAAATTCATAAGACACACCGTCATGACCTTTCAGGGACTTTTAATATCATCCTGGATTGCTTCAACTTGATGGTCACGTTTCATATGCGAAGAATTATCGGAAAAGCAGAATGAAACATACTCCACCAGTTGATCAAAAGGGGAAGTGATTCTAGTTCATGGTTTCTGAAGGAAGGGTGTTAGTATTATGCGCTTTTGGAAACACATGCAGTTTTGTAATGCTTTGTGTAATGACTCATCACTCAGAACTCATTCATGCTAAATCTGCTTCCTGTATCTGCTTGCTGATTCTGGGGACCTGATAAGTACATCATTCTCACTGTGATGTTTCTGGCTGTATCCAATGATAAAGCGAGTATAATGTGTGCTTGTTCAGATAGTATGTAAATGTTGTGTTTGTTTGGATCAACAAATCTCTACTAGTCAGGTAAGCTTTTAGAGCCAGGTGGAATGCTCTGAGCTCCAGAAAGTTTCATGATAGGATGTTTCTTATGGAGACTGTGTGAAGTGGACTTAACGTTCTCAAAATAACACTCCGTATCTAAGGAGAGAGGAAGTCCTGCTGACTGTGTGTGTGTTAAAAGTGTCTGCTGGAAAGGGATCCCTTTTGTTAAGGTGTGACAGACCTGACCGAATAGTAAGCCTATGACTATTTTCTTCTCCCGAGTGGCACGAAATTCAGTATGGCTTCACTAGAGGATGTGCTCAACGCTTTAGCCACTCTACAACAAGAAATGAAAGTAGCCACTACAGTGGAGACAGCAACATTAGCAAATAAAGTAGCTAGGATTCAATCTATCACCCCTCTTCAGACCAGTGGAGACACTGGTCTTTTAGGACCCTCATTGCCCCAGAATATCTCTATAACGGTACCTCCGTCGATTCCCCTCGCACCACCCTGAGAGGTTTGCGAAAGATCCAAATAAAATACAGATATTCTTGACCCAAATACAATTGCATTTTATGTGTCAACCATCATCTTTTCCTGATGCTCAGTCTCGGGATACCTTCCTTATTTCTTATCTAGGAGGGGACGCTGCCCAGTGGCCAGTTCCTTTAGTAAGCCAAGATGACCCGATCTTATGTAACTGGTCTAGTTTCACGCCAGAATTTAACAAGGTATTTGATCGAAAAGCGGCTACCCTGTCTGATGACAGTGAGCTGTTGGAATTAAATCAAGGAGGTCGTGACCTCCATGCGTATCTACCTCAATTTAATCAGCTGGTTGCAGAGACAGATGGGCTAGGAAAAAAAGGGCAGCAATATTGTACCTGGGCTTAAAAGATGATCTTAAGGATGTATTAGCACATGTGGAACTCCAACCCAAAGATTACATTGATCTCATTAACCTCTCCCTCAGACTTGATCATTGAATGAATGACCGAAAAGGGGATCAGCATAGGAATACTGGAAATGTTGATCTAGTGTTTAAGTCCTCGACCGGACCGAATAACCAATGCTTAAGTGAACCCATGGACGTTGGATCCATTCGTTCCCTGCTATCCAAAGAGGAAAAGGAGTTTAGACGCCAAACAGGTCTTTGTATGTATTGTGGAAAGAAAGGGCGCTTAGTGAGAGAATGTCCAACTAAGCTAAGCCTAGAAGTGACTTTAAGACAAAATCAGTAAACTCACTTCTAGAAACGCTGAAGGAAAACTAGAATGCTCAAAGCGTACAGAAGGGGACGTTTGGGCAAAATATGGAGAATCCCTTCCTTAACCTTAGAACTTTTTAAAGGACCTACGAAACACCTCATACTGTCTATGACTTTGACATTCTAGAAATTCCCTGCCTGAGATATCCAAGTCATGATTGACTCTGGCGCCTCCGGGAACTTTATTGATTCCGCTACGGCCCGAGATCTTCAGATTAAATTACATAAAAAGAACGTCCCACAGACACAGTTTGCTTTAGACGGCAAACCCTTGACATTGGGTCCTATCATAGACTACACAGAAAAAGTACAGGCAGGATATGTAGGGGCCAATGGTATACATGAGGAACTCATTAAATTCAATTGTTATTGATGCACCACAATATGGTTTCATCCTCGGAATGCCACGGCTGGTGCTTCACAACCCTCTTATACATTGGGACTCCCGCACAGTAGAGTTTCCCTCTGTTTATTGGCATGACCAGTGTCTACAAACATCGAGTACTCCCAAGGGGAATAATTATTGTTCTCTGATACAGCCTCTCATAGCTTCTCATATGCTTGCCACAGCCGCAGAATAAGACATTGAAATTCCTAACCAGTATAAACAGTTTTCTGATGTCTTTGATGAGCAACAAGCAGAACAATTACCCCCACATCGACAATATGATTGTCAAATAGACAGTGCAAGGAAGTGATGTTCCCAAGTGTAGAATATATGCTCTTTGAGGCTGAAACCCAACTTCTCAGAGAATTTCTTGACAAATATCTGGCCAATGGGTTAATAAGATCATTTAGATCTCCTGCAGCCTCCTCACTTTTTTTTGTACCCAAGACCAGCAGCGAGTTAAGACCTTGTATTGACTACCGTGCTTTGAATAAGATCATAGTAAAGAATAAATATCCTCTGCAGCTTATTTCAGTTTTATTAGATCAGGGGTCTCCAATCTTTTCTGTAATAAAAGCTACTTCTGATCAGTGAAAATCGACGTGAGCTACTGAAGGCCAAGTAACTCGCGCATTGCTACCAGACACCCAATCGCCCAGCTTCATCGACGTTAAACCTAATGTCCATGGAGCCCAATACTATGGTTTTATCAAAATACTGTGACTAGGGGTACTATGATAGGGCTGCCATGTGCCTCAGTGAGTGTATGGTCTGTGGGGATGTATAAACGTGTGTGAATGAATGGGATATATGTGTTTGGCTGACTGAGAGCCTGTGTCATAGGTACTTGTGGCAAAGGATATACCTTTAAGCATATGTGGCACAGTTACATGTACACCACACAATCATTTCTTTTTTAAATGAGAGAAATTTTAAGTTCAGAAAAATGTTCTGCAAAAATGTTCCTAATAAGGAAACTTTTTCTGCACTTTAATATTTCTCCCATTTTAAAAAAAATGGCTGCATTTTTCAGTTCTAAATATAGCAGCGTGTCTACCAGCCACTAGGAGCAAAATGCCTGCTGTGTGTAAATGTGACACTTTGAAATGGGAGGAAATTAAACTGAAGAGTTAACTTTATATTTATATGCATTATAAATTTATGTTTATATGCATTACATAAAACATCATTTTAATTTTTTCCCATGTCAACGCGTCTTCACAAACAGCAGACATATTACTCCCAGTGGCCTGTAGAAATGGCGCCACATTTTTAACAGGAAAATACAGTCATTTGTTTAAATGTGAGGAATTTAAAGTGAAGAAACATAATTCATGAAACATTAGGACTTAATTGGCTTAATTTAAAGTAGAGATAAACATTAAGACAATGTTTCATAGAAACATTTTTTCACTTTAAATCTCTCCCATTTAAAAGAAAATTGCTGTATTTTTCAGTTATAAATATGGCACTGTGTCTACCAGCCACTGGGAGGAAGATACTTGCTGTTTGTAAATGTGACACTTTGAAAAGGGTGACAATTAAAATGAAGAATTAACTTAATCATGAAGTTAAATCATTATTTTAATTTTCTCTCATTTAAAAGCATTCAGATATATTATTTTGTTCTCATGCTCCAATATTGAGTTGAGACTGACTTTTATTTAGGAGTTAAATACCTCAGTGTTTCAGTTCTGAACCTCTGTGACCCACATGGGTCATACATCTGAGTGGAGCACTGCTCATTATCAGGCTCTGCTATCTGCAGTCTGATAATAATGTAAAATAAACATACTATTTCCTTAACTTTAAAGGAAAACGCAACACTTATTGCAATTCTTAGTTAATAAAAATTAACCCAAGGCTGGGAGCTGCCTGAAGGTTTCTGTGAGCTACTGATAGCTCGTGATTGACTGGTTGGAGACGCCTGTACTAGATCAAGTAAAAGGAGCCCACATATACACTAAAATAGATTTGAGAGGGGCTTATCATTTGGTACAGGTCCATAGTAGAGTTGAATGGAAGACCGCATTTAAAAGTATCTTTTAATGCCGTTTGGGCTGTGCAACGCCCCAGCAGCTCTCCCATATTTTATCAGGAACGTGCTCAGGGAATTCTTAGATCATTTTGTTGTAGTTTACATCAATGACATCCTGATATATTCCACAACTGAAAACACACGTTTAGAGGTCTGACGCCCCCACCCCCCCCAAGTGGTACCCATCCAATCCTGGACACTTGGTTGTGGTGTTGAAGGCGCTGCTCCTGATTAACCCTAAAAGTTGGGACTTGAATTATTTTTTTTTAACAAAAAGCAGCCTAAAAACAGACAGAAGATCGGAACCTACCTGCTTGCCGATTCCACCCGAGGTACTTTGCCTGTCGGCCGGACTTCGCCGTAGCTCCTGCTACGTTCTTCCCTACAGAAGCAAATCCTGTTCAGCAGGACCTCTGAGCAACTGTGTTTGGCCTTGAGGAGCCCTCATCGGCTACAACCTGCAGCATCATCTTGCTGGAGATTTTCAACTTTCAAAAAATCTTCCCCGCAACTCTGTCCAGCGGCTCTTCAATGAGGACGCCTCCTCCTCGGACACCGCCAGGTGCCTTGCCCTGCTGAACTGAACCTTCTCAGGAATTTTTCTTCAAAAATTCTTCTAAGTCCAAAGGTAAGCCGAGACCGGGCCCAATCTACCCCGTGTAGCTAAACCACCTCCCACTGCAGTCAGCCTTAACTTCTGACTTTGCCCCGGTCTCACGCGACCAGATACTGACGGTTGGTGATTTGATCTTTAAGGTGCTATTTTACACTGAAAAGTTTAAAAAATCATAAATCTAGATCCACTGATTGAATTTATTTTGGTGTCATTTTATTTATTTACATTTACTCTGTTTTTCTCAAATTGTTTGGGATTTTTCTTGTGTTGTGTATTTATTACTGTTTGTGTGCTGCATAAATACTTAACACAGTTCCTATAAGTTAAGCCTGACTGCTTTTTTATCAAGCTACCAGAGAGTTAAGCACAGGTTAATTTAGGGGCTTTTGTGGTTCATCCTGACAGGGATTGTGGTTATTGCTTAAGAAAGGCTTCACCTCCCTCAATCGAAAACCCAGTTTCCTACAAACACTCTGCCACATTATCTTTTCTGTCTTCTGTAGGGAAAAGAAAAGAGGCATTTAAGACAATTCTTAGTCGTGACTGCAAATGCTCTTGAGTTTATAAGTACTCAACTACAGACACAAAGGACTATTAAATTACGGAATAGAATAGCTCTTGATATCATTCTAGCAGACAAGGTTCATAGGTGTTGAGTGCTCTGTCTATATTCCTGCTACCTTTGTAGAGATTTATGTACAAATCAGCACTATAAACATATGCTTTAAAGATTTATATACTGTTGCTGACAAAGCTGAATTATGGGACTACTGATCTAGTATTTTTGGGGAATGGAGACAGAAGATATTATGGTTAGTGTTGATCATTACCATGGTTGTGCTGATGATTTACATACGGATGCAAATTTGCATTGCCTCAATGGAACTTTTCCAGCTTATCCCTTAACAGCTTATGATGGTGATGAAACATGAGGTAAGTGTCTTGGATGAAAAAGGAAAAAAAAAACAGGAAAGGTTTCATTTGATGAGCCATAAATTGTTTGATGTTTACATTGTTCGGCTGAAAAACAGAGCAAGAGGGAGGGACCCTGAAAGTAAAATGCATAATGTTTTTATGTAGTAATTCGTAGTAACTAGTAACAGCCATTCGTTTTTGCTCATGCTAAAACCTGCCCACTAGATGTGCCTGTGTTCAAAACAAGATGTGTTGCGCCTTGCTTGGCACTCAGGGTGGATTTCTACAATCTAGCTTGCTCAGCCAAAGGCATTAACACCGTATGTGCTTATGACAGTTGTCTACAGGTGGTCCTATGAGCTCATCTATACACCTGCTTGTATTCGTGGTGAGAATTTAACCAAGTGATTGATACTAGAAACGTCGGAGGTAGAGTATAAATCTGCATCTTCCCTTGCCTCAGGGAGCTCAACTCCATTGCCGGTGTACAGAGATCCTCTTTTCAAGTACCTCTGTGACTCACAGACTTAAAAATAGCACTAGTACTTATCCTAGATTTGATGCAGAGTTTTTCTTCTACAACGGATAGTTCATAACTTGGAATGTCTACTACAAAAAAATGTTAACCTCTGTCACCCCACACCTCACCAATCAGCTGAAATAAGGTAATTCCTATGTGAGTAACGTGATTGAGCTTGGCTGCAACTGTTACTGATTGGTTGTTTTTAACAGTCTAGCCTTGGGTTAATAACAAAAAAAATTCAATTGACAAAAAAAACAAAAAAACAGAATCTCTCATGTCCTACTCTGAACCCACAAAAATAATGTGTACACTGTCAAAGTGATAAAAGCTGCAATGTATCATCACATGTTTTGCGTCCGGCTTACCTCTTGAGTTAGACTGTTCTGTAGTTCAGAGCGTGACAGAGGAGAAGACACCTTGACTGCTTCAGACAAAGAATTTGATTTCTTCTTCGGGATCTTGAACTAGACACAAAATTTAAAGATGAAGTTAGGAGAACCAAAATAAAACTATAGTAGCTTACCTTTAAAATTAGATCAAATTAGCCACCTTCTGGGCAAAAAACACAACTGGAAAAGAGAAGGTGACAGAAATAACAGCCAGGAAGAAAAACGGATTGGCAAGAGGAGACACAGTACAAATAGAACACCATCAAAAGTTTATAAGACCCATGAAGGAAAGCAAATGTTTTTCACTTCACACGTAGCTTACTTTTGTGATGCATGCATGACATGGAAAAATAATTTACAAGAAAACAGTTCACCTCCATTAGAGATAGATGCATACAAAATTCAGGAGAAAGTATACAGACCTGTTAGTTGCAACTAAAACGCACAACAAACTATAGACCTCATGTACTATCCCCTTTGGTAAACGAGGGATATGCAAATTGCACACCAACTGGTTGATGCAACATGACTTATGTGATAATGTTGCCTTGCAAACGGTCTGTTCACAAGGGGTGGGGGTCACAAAATCTTCCAAACGAACATTAATTAGGTAGATCTTAATTTGCAACGTAACCTCACACCCCTAGTGATAGGCTGTGAAAGCCAGGATGATAGCCTGAAAGGAACCACCATCATTCAATTTCCTTCCCCAAATGAGAATTGTTTTTAAAGCAGTCTGTGGGCATTAAAGAGACAACTGCATCTGCAATAAACATGCTTCCAGTTTGTGGACAGATTGCGGGGTTTATGCAGTGGCTCCCTGAACTTGCTGCCTGCTCCACCGAGGCTGCCTGACATAATTTCCACAGGGGAAGCTGTCCCACGGAGACAGCTTCTCGTTTGCAAGTCAGGTAGCACCTCAACTTTGGGGTCGGTAAGCAATCAATGCGGTGCGACCCCCCAATTACGGTCACAAATTACTGACACACATTTTCAAATTGCAAACATGAGGGGGATGCCCCTTCACGACTTATCCTACTTGCAATTCGGAAAGGATCATCAATGTCCTTTTACAAGTTAGAAAGACTTTTCAGACTTGTAAAGGGACTTTAAAACATTGTAAAAATAGCTTTTGCGGTCTCAAACCATTTGATTTTGTAAAGGCTTTGCAACCACAAAGGTACTTTGTGCATGAAGCCCTATGTTCTGTTAAGCTGCATGCTTTACTATTTAGGGGCTATGCAACTTTTTGAGTACCACAACGGAAACCACAGGAAATATTTTTTACTGCCTGGTAATTCCATCTACTTTCCCTGCCCCACTTACCTCATACGTTTTGCACATATAAATTACTACAGGCCTGTCAAACTTTACAGAGTGTAAATAATTGAATTTCTCTAAAACATAATGAAATTTATACAACAAAGGTCGATGTTACTTGACCTTTCACAGTAAATTCAAATACCAGTGAAATATTACGTGCAAATAAAGATCACTAACGAAATATCATCATAAAATGCCATCCACTCACACTTACAATCAAAATACAATACAACACTAATAATAAGGAAAACACAATAAAAAAATTGTAACCAGCATAAAAAAAAGAGAAAAATATAAGTTCAACCTAAGTCTTAACTAGAGCACATAATTAGCAGGACAAACAATTCACAGTTCTATGTTTCTGTTGATATGGAAAGCAAATGCTTTGCACTTTCATCATTTACCAACCCCCGAATCATTGGGATTAAAGTGGTTCTTGAACAAGACTCATTTCATCCCACTAATATCTTTGTACTTAGTCCTCACATTGTTCCTGAACTCGCCTTTTGTTCATTTCTGCTCAGAAAAAGGTAAGCCTATCTCTCATCTACGTGCATGTGTCCTGTATAACACAATCACAGTAAGCAATGCATTTTTTAAGTGATTGTTTTAGAGACATCCTTAGAAGGACTAGTTTATGCAACTGCTGGGCCCAATTTGGTTTCACTTTGTAACCTGGATTTGGACACTTTGGGCAGTCATTGTGCTCCGACAACTCGCTGCAAACCACCCCTGCTGTCCAAATCCGAGCCAGCCAATGTGGCTGCCCGCCCGCGGCTAATGACCAAACAAGCATTTGCAATGCAATAGGTCTCGCATTTGTGAGAGTTTAAGCTGTTGGCATTGTAAATGACAATGCCTTTTATTTATCTGTTTTGAAAATTACACATAAATAAAAGGCATTGTCATTTTAAATGCCAATAGCTCAAACTCTGGTTAATGCGAGACCGATTGCATTGCAAAGAAGCGACCGCAATTGTCCTGGGCTTCTTGGAAAGTAAAAGCCAGCATGGCGCGCTGAATGTTGCAGGAAAGCATGTGGTGCCTGCAGTAGGACAAAACTCATTTAAAGAAAATAGTGCTTACAGACTAAATAAAGCATTCCGTCTAACAGAAGTAAAAGTGCCAGTCCTCATGGGAGGTTACAAATGGACACAAGGCGATACTAAGGAGGGACTAACAAGCCTATTAACGAATCAAAAGCCAGTATTTACAAAAGGCCAATGACAGAAGTCAATGAAAAATGTGGGCGAAGCTTTAAGTCCATACTCTAATACAGCATGCCTCACAGAGCAGCGCATGCGCTGCCCAGGCTCGACCTAAAAATCCATTTAGGAGTGGCAGAAGGTTTCAGATATCAGAGCCCCTGCTCACTGACTGGAAATCACATTTGGGTCTCTATAGTGGCAGGGAGATATCAGGCCATGAGTCACAATCCCCACACAAAGCAGAACGGGTCCCTTGCCTTAGATTTGCCAATACACCATCAAAAGCCTACACAGAAGAGGAGACGGGGGCTGTGTGAATTCACTGACTCTTAGCAAACACTGGTCAAGTCAGACACTTTACACTTCTAGGCCGGTCTGTTCGGAAAGGGTGGGGGGTGGGAGGGGGAGTCTGTTCAATTTTGGTTAGTTTTCTTTCCTTGTTTCATTGTTATTTTTTGGCATGCAAGGCATCCTACTACACTCAGCGGCCCCATGCGGAGGCCGCGTTGAGACAAAGATGAGCATGACGGGCAGCGCACACTTAAACGAGTTTAGACTGGCCCTTATCCCTTGTTCCCTAAGCGCGGCTGGCCCATACTGGGTTGTAGGCGACATGCTATGTATTACTGTGATCACATTGCGACAACACAATTTGATGTGTTTGGCTCTGTTCGCCTGTAAGCAACTAAACCTTGCAGCCAGCCCTGCTTGGGTTGTAGGCGGCTTGCTGTGTATGTGATCTCTCTTATGGTTTGCCAATAAAAAAGATTTGATCCTAAAAGCCTACACAGCTCCCATTAAACACTACGCTGCAACCATCATACTCGAAAATACAAATACATGAACTAATGCCCAGACACCTACAATTAAGTCACCTTTGAAGAGTCACATGTACGATCTGCGTTGTACATCGAGACAACATAGTGGAAAGCACCGAGTGCTACAGTATTGTTTGGAGGGCTGCCCCTGGAAATGGAACTAGCAAAGTATGGCTCGAGACACCACAGGGTAAGGTATTGGTAAAGTGACTGTAACCAGGTCCTGAAAGAAAACGGCAGATCAAGCAGAATGTATGACGATACAACGCATGCATTCACATCGCATGCCATTAGATCGCGCTTTTTACAACGCAAGTCGTTACAACGACTTTCGTTGGAGGGCGCTGGACTTAGGAGTAGTTTAATTTACTATTCCAACTCCAGCCTACGTACAGTAGGGAAGGTGTTGGATAGTAAATTAAACTATTCCTTGTCCTATAGCGCCCTCCAGCGCAAGTCGTTGTAACGACTTGCGTTGTAAAAACCGCGATCTAATGGCATGTGATGTAATGCATGCATGGTAAAGGTTGTTTCCCGATCAAGCAGAGCTGCACGGCTGGTATTTTGACAGGGCAGGAGTACATGGCTAAGCAGCAAAAATAATTCAGCTGCTCCACAAGGCAGTACACATTAACTAAGTTTAAAAAATACAAGCATATACTATCAATATATAAAAACCTTGGCATGTCTTTACTCTTAAAAAAAAAATACCATTACATTCCCTAAAAAAACTTAACTTCAAGTTAAAAGGGCGGGCAGGTTGACTTAAACATTCACAGTGTCTGTGTCACAAAAAAACGAAGACAAGAAACTAGGGTAAATTCACTCTAGTCACTTCTTGCACTGTTCATGTAAACTTCATTCTGTAATGAAAGTTTGTCCATCAAATATGTCCCAGAAAGGGAGGATGGGTGAGGTCGGCGATGTAACATTCCAGATACGAATGGTAAAGCATGGTGGCAAAAAAGCCCTGAGCATCGCCCAGTGCTCACTTAGCAACACCATTGGTGGCAGCAAGGGAGTGTTGCATGTAGCGGTGACTGGCAGATTCAAGTGAAGGGTATACAATGTGGCACCCTGTGACGGCAGCCCGCGTGATCGAACTGATGCAGCAATAGGGTAAGGGTCGCAGTGACACCGAAGGGCTGTTGTGGAGCTGTTGCAGGAACAGCAGCAATGTCTCATCCGGAAAAAGGTCATTAGAGGGGCAGCAATGCCTGCCTCCTGCCTTTTCAAGTGAAGGAGGACTCAAGGACGCAGAAGCGGAGACTGTAGCACTCGCAGAAAAAAGGAGGACAATGGGTTGTAAAGTATAAGAGCAGTACCGCTACGCTACCCCCAATGAACAAGGAGGCACTGCGGAGCTGCATGAGTGGAAATTGAAGCATACAGTAGTGAGCCACAGGAATACAGAGTAAGGTGCACGCATTCAAGCACAGCCCACACTATGACAGACAAAAAGGATGGGGGTTGACAGTCAGCAGAGTGGATTTATCACCATACTGAATGCAATAATGCAACCGACTGTGGCATCGACTTGAAGAAAGAAACGGTAAATACGAACCACACACAACTCACTTTTGATCACAGCAAAATAATTGTTGAATAAACTAATTCATTATTTTCCACATAAATAAAGGTTTCAAAACATAAATGAAATATGGTTTGCTTATTTTTGGGAATCAAATTCTCATCTGCTTGGGGTTGCGGTAGATGTCCATAAACATTCCCCTACTTAAATTCTGTCCTTCACAAAAGGAAAACATGCCAAAGTGTGCTTTACATTTCAGGGTCTTGTGCAGCTTACATTGCACTACAACAGACAAATAATCACTACTCCCTAAGATAAATGAACTTCTGACAGTTTTTCTTTATATCGGGATCTCCAATGGAGGACTACCACTAGAGCTGTTCTTTCAAGGTTTAGATGAAGTGGTTTGTGTGAAGTGTGTGATGCTCGGGCACCACACTACTCTTACCCTTACGCCCATTTCTTTTACCATCAACTCATAACCTAGGAAACCATGGAAAAGACCATAAATAGTATATGGAAGGTGCCCAAAACTAAAAATGGCGCATAACCAAAACGGTGCATGTATGTCTCTTCTCTGGCCCTAACATAAGTGAGCTATGCTGCCTCCTCAGTTTCCACTTGCTAAAAAAAGCCTCTTACTGGGGGAATTGCTCCACAGCGGGTAGGAAACAGCGAGGATGCGGTAAATGCTGCCAGTGTAAATACTCTTATTTCCAACTCTCTTCCACGCTCAACCTTGCAACAGATTAAAAGCAAGACTGAGACTGATACAGCTTAAGGTATTATATAAAGCATACTATAATAGAAGTAGACTTCATAAAATTGGAAAGACGTGACCACCTAATGTGTAGAATGTAACACCGTGGAAGAAACCTTCCCACACACAATCTGGGGATGTGCAGTAATCCAGACCTTTTGGATAGAGGTAATACATGAACTGTCACCATTCTAGAACGTGAACTACCAATTACCCTTGAGTTTCTTACATTGGGTATCTCAAATGATGATAATGCACTAAGGGAAAAACTATAGCTCTGTGTATTAAGATTAGTTACTGGGAAAGGATATGCGGCCAGAAGGCATGGGCAGGGTTGTTTATGAAAGTAGTGGATGCCCATACAAAATTCAAGAAAGTGTGGGGGAGATGGAGAGCTCATTATGTTTTTGAGAAAGACGAAGAGGCGCAACCACAAGTACATAGAAGAACACAATTGGAAAACTAGAAGAATGTAATGACTGGTGGTGCTGCTATGTCTGGTCTATAAACAAGGAAAAACTGCTTTACCATGTTCTTACAGCTAGTCCTTTACTGTCCTACAACAATAAACCGCATCTGTTTGTGACAGATGTATTTAATTTTGTAAAAAAAAGAAAAAATGGTTAAAAGCCTTGCAACACGTTAGAAAGCAGACAAACTGCGCGAGGAAGAGACCAGATCAATCTGAACTTGCCATTAGGCATAGGAGAACACAAGAGAAAACAGCAAAAACAACACCATCTGGGCATGTGGCATACGGCATGAAGAGTCAACCATGAAACCACATTACAGTTTTTAAAAATGGGTTATAAATTGGTACTTTACTCTGTAAGAACCATCAGTACTGCTTTAGCGCTAGTGGAATATCCATGAATTCTAGTTGCAGAAACCTGTTAAAGTCCACACCAGCTTCTCATACCACACTTTATACTTCTTGCAACATATACATATGCACAGTAAAGTCAGTATTTCTCAGTTGTTCCAATCGTAGTTCATGAAAAAGATACTAGATTTCTCATCTAGGCACGATTAAAAAGCAAAACCAAAAACTGAGTTTATGGTGAGCCACCTCAGTTTTTGAAAGGTACAATCTCAGAGAGAAGACAGTACAGTTTGAAATCGAAAAGAACCTTAAATATAACTGAAGAGCGAGCAGAGAGTATTGCGGTTACTCTGTAAAAAACAAACTTTCTGCAATGACCCTTAAAACGTACACGGATGTCAGAAGATCATCCAATTCTCCTATTAGCCCTTATTAACTAAGATGACCCAAGTATAACACAGGACGAATGTATTCTAATTGCCTTTCTGCCACACAAAAAAACTTTTTGCTGCCAAAGGAAAAGTGTCTATAGCTGCAATTAACTGGGTTGTGAGATGATTTTTCCTGCAGGAACCCTAAGAAGTTTGGAAGTAAGATTGTTTCACGTTGCGTGTAAAGTACAGAAAAGGTGCTCAAAACGACAGATGGAAGAAAGCCCAAGGAAAAGGAATATACAAAGAGAATAGCAATAGTTGAAGCAGGTCCTAGTACACTTTGGAAAACAGGAAAGGGAGGAGGGGCAGATGCTTACTCACAGAAGAGCGGTACAAGTCGTACTAAGGCATACAATTGAGGGGCGTTTTAATGAAATAAAGAAAAGAATACAGTTTATAATAAATATGCAGAATTTAACTTGTAGGCTTTAATGAAAATAAAATGTGTTAAATGCGAAAATTGCACTAGGCAACCATATTTACTCGTACTAGGCCTCAAATTGCAGAAGCAGCATTGCCTGACAAGCTGACGGACTAGAAAAGTTTAGAGATATGTAAAATGTTTATTTCTTGACCTTTCCATGAACATGTTTTTTAAATAAATAATAGTTACATAAAAGTTCTCATAAACTCGGAAAACATTTTCTACTTACAGAAAGAAGACAGTTAACAAATGATTAAAATGTGTCGTTTAGTGAAATAATGAGGAAAAATCTAATTTAAATCCACATATAAACTGAACTTGACCTCTTTTAACATACTTTTTATTTCCAAAGTATGATGTCATGCAAAATGATTACTTTTCGTTATATAGATGTTTCAGCTTTTACATAGATCATTGTTAGAATTGAAAAAACTTGCCATGTTAGAAGGTTAGAGATGTAGCTTAATGTGTGGGAAAGTAGACCCGAATGGGAAGAAGATTTCGATGAAACTTAGAAATGATACAACGTAGTTGCAAACTTAGAGATTACCGTCTGTGGACTATTATATTCCTGTGAGAAGATGGGGAGTGAACGCGTTCCCATGACAGGATCGAAAGCTGATTGGATGAGAGGAGGCTAAGAAGAAACATGAAGACTGCAACATTGTTTTTGACTGTTTATAATAGTGCATGTTCCTAGAGTAGTTTAACACTTCCTTTTACCACTTCTTTTTGCCACTTTTTCCAGACCCTACACCACGTTGGGTTCTTACTGACACCTATTTCTCACGATTCCTAGAATAGGGATTCTTTCCTTCATGGAAGACGCTAAATGCATTTTTATTACAATTTACTGATTGCTAAACTGATTGATTATTTATTGCTAATACGTTTTATTGACCAATATTGATGAATTTACTTGTGATCTAATAAAGATGACTTACTAAAAGATTATTTAAAATAAAACCCTTTAACTCATATAAAACTCGTATTATTGACTGAAAATAGATTAGAGATTGTGATTATAAATTTATGTGATGTACAGCTTCAGATTATCTCTAAAACATCGACAAATATCCACCGACCTATTGAAAGCAGGAATTAGCCCAGATGATGGTAAAAAGAGTTTTTAATTGAAAGCCGATTCCTGCTCCAGCACAAAAGTACTGTTCCAGCCGCACATTTTAACTTTTGGAACAATCTTAAAAGGCAGATACCAGTCCTGAGGCATAGGAGTGCCAGGGTCTCAATGGTTACTGTTAGACCTGGCACCATTGGCGTGGGTCTCCCTTCCATTTTTTTGCTGTTGCCTCCTATGTTTTTGCTGGTCTAGATGCTTTGGGCACTTTGCCACTGCTATTCAGTGCCAAAGTGCAAGTGCTCCCTATTGTAAATTGTTGTAATGGATTAGTGACTTCATGATTGGCTTATTTGATTTACTTGTCAGACCCTAGTACAGTGCACCATGAGTGCCCAGGGCCTGTAAATCAAATGCTACTGGTGGGCTTGCAGCACTGATTGTGCCACCCACAGAAGCAGCTTGTAAAATGTGGCTCAGGCCTGCCATTGCAGAGCCTGTGTGCAGTCTGGGACTGCCAGGTCGACTTGGCAAGTGCACCCACTTGCCAGTCCCTAAACCTTCCCTTTTCTACATGTTAGTCACCCCTAAGGTAGGCCGAAGGTACCCCTATGGGCAGGGTGCATTGTATGCGAAAGGTAGGACATGCCCTGATGTGTGTGGCATGTCCTGATAGTGAATTACAGCCTTGTAATAGTGAAAATCGAAATTGGCTATCTCTTCCCATAGGCCAGAATGGGCAGTTTGATTATAACATCTTATAATTATAACTGACCCAGGGAACAAGATAGGAAAATAAAGTTTAGTATGCCTGAACTCAGAATGTTAAAATACATCTTTTAGTGTGGGTGATTTTTACACTCTGTGTTTGAAAATACCACTTTTAGAAAGTAGGTATTTTCCTGCCTAACCATCCAGTATGCCTCTGCTAGGTTTGTGTATTCCATGTCTGGTTTGTGAGTGACAGGGGGCTGGAGAGGGCCTTGGCTCCAGCAGTCTGATGAGTCAGGGCTGGGCTGAATAGAGCCTACATTGAATAGATAGTAGGGGGAGGAGATTTCCTTTCACTTGCCTGAGCCTTCATAGAATAGAGAGTAATGGGAGGAGTTTTCCTTTCAGCTACCTGGGCCAGGTCTGCTTTCAACAATGCTGTCTCCACCTCCTGCCAGGAAGCTGCACCAGGGAGGACAGGACTCGTTTTGACTAGGTACAGACACTCTCTGCCTTCAGAGAACAAAGGATTTAGTAGTATAAATAGTGGGACCCAGACCCCAGAACTTTAGATCACTTCTGGGAATCAAGACGAACCCTTTGCCAAGGAGAGAAACCAAGGAAGGTGAAGGAGGAGACTGCCCCTGTGCTGTTTGCTGTTGGCCTGCAGTGGTTTACTCAATGCCAAGGAAAGGAGAAAAGGAAGTTTGTGTGTACTCTTACTATCTTGAGGAAGATCTCCAAGGGCTTGAAGTTGAGCTTGCCTCCTGTTCTGAAGTCTCAGGGACACAAAGACTTCACCTCCAGCTCCCCCTGAATTTCTTTGCTGGGAATTCTACCTGCAGTGAGGTGCCTGCTGTTGTTTTGGGCCCTCTGGAGACTGCGTGTCGCTGGGAGCTGGAAGTGCGACGCAACGAGGAAGAAGCGTGTCGCCGCCGCAGCTGTTGCAGTCGCATCGCCGAAGAAGCGAGTCGCCGCCGCAGCAGTTTGCCGTTTGCATCGCCGCCGCCGCGCGTCGCATCACCGGAGAAGCATGCCGCCGCCGCAGAGGTCGCCGTCGCATCACCGGAGAAGCGTGTCGCAGGGCCTGTCGCGGCTCCAAAGTTCATCGATTTCGCCGCACGGACGCCGGGCGTGCACACATCGCATCTACGTTATCGCATCAAAGACGCCATTTTGTCGCATCGCACCGGATCGTCGCATCGCATCGAGGCGCCATCTTGTCGCATCGCACCGGATCACAATAAGAAACAGACGCTTCGCCTCCTCTCCGGTAAGGAACAGACGCATCGCCTCCCCTGTGCGGCAGTAAGGAACAGGTGCGCCGCCTCCCCCGAAGCAAGGAACTGACGCATCGCCTTCCCTGCGACCCTTTTGTTTGTTTTGCGTTACGCATCCAAGGTACTTTGAGAGTAAAGTGTTGCATTTACCATCTACATTGAACTAAGCTATTTCTACCATTGGAAAGTCATATTTTATTTACTGTATTGTGGATTTTTGTCGTTTGGTCTTGTGTTAAGTCTAGATAAAGATTACTTATTTTTCTAAACTGGTGTGGTGTCCATTTGTAGTGTTTTCACTGTATTACTGTATGTGTTCACAAATGCTTTACACACTGCCTCTGAGATAAGCCTGCCTGCTCGTGCTAAGCTACCAAGGGGTGAGCAGGGGTTATTTTAGGAGTGTAGCCCCCTTACCCTGACTAGAAGCAAGGGCCCCTACTTGGTCAAAGGTACCTACCTCTGCCAACTAGAGACCCCCATTTCTAACATTGGTGGTCAGCTGTGAGGATTTGTACTTGCATTTGTGACTCATATACAGTGATTGGTGTACACTACTGGTGAGTGCAGACCATAACGCGACCACATACATTTTGGTAGAATTGTTTCCTTGGAACTTCTATTTTTGCTAAGAACTGCCAATTCTTGCCACCATGACCAAAGCAGCATCCAACGCATCTTTTGATCTACTATTTGAAGAAGATAGGGTTGATACCTACCCTGTGCCACAGCTTAAAACCTTCTGTAAAAGATTTAAAATCCCTGCGAAAGGCCTCACCAAGAAGGTAGAGTTCCAAAAGGCGCTGAGGGCCTGGTTGGAATCTAGAAATGCTACTGAGCATCCTGAAGAGCCTAGGGATGAGGCAGAGAATACAGATGGGCAGCTGGATGGGCCATTGGGCCTGACCGGGGAGAAAGCACCTTCCAGGGCAGGCAGCAGTGTTTCTTCAAAGGGCCTGTCCCCAGAAGAGCTGGAGGACAGGGAGAGGGATAGGATGCATAAGTTGGAGCTAGCCAAGCTCAAGCTGGGTGGGCAGATGGAGTTAGAGAATAAGAAGTTAGCCTTGGAAGAGAAGAAAATGCATTTGGAGCATGAGAGGATGTTGAGGGAGCTGGAATTGAAAGCCAAGAGTTTAGAAATTACTCCCTCTGGTGGCAGCACACCATCCTTGCCTGTGGAAACAAGAGTATTCATCCCCAAAGATGTCATTAAGGAGTTCCACAAGAATGAAGATATTGGGCAATGGTTTAAAGCCTATGAGGTAGCTATGACCTCCCACCGGGTCCCTGAGAAGGATTGGGGAGCGGGGTTGTGGGGGCGGTTTCTCAGTGATGGGCGGGACACCTTGTTAGACTTGCCCTCTGAGGATCAGAATTACTATGTCCACATGAAGGAAGCCTTAATGACCAGGTATGGGTTGACCCCAGAGCTTTATAGACAAAGGTTTAGGAATTGTAAGAAACTGGAGTCAAGTACCTGGGTAGAATATGTGTCTTTTTTGGCAGAGCATTGGATGGTTGGGTGAAGGGTAGCAAAGTAAATGATTTTGAAGGGCTCTATAATTTGATTGCATGGGAGCACTTGTCCAGTAATTGTTTTCCAGAGCTACGCCAGCACCTGATTGATAGTAAGCGGACTATCCTTGGGAAGCTTGCTGAGGAGGTGGACCGCTGGGTTAGTACCCGGGTCCACAAGGGTCATGTGGGAGACTTCGTCAAAGGTGGGCAGGGTCCCCAGCAGAAGAGTGGGGGGGGACAAGGGTAAACAGAGGGAGTTCCAGAAAGGGCCCCAAAGTAATCTCCAAGGGAACCAAGGGAAGGGTTCCCAGCCTCCCCCTGAGAAGAAGTCAGGGGCACCGACAGATAAGCCTGTTCAGGGGGGCGGAGCTAGCCCAGCCTGCAAGATGGCCGCTTCGTAGGCGAGCTCCTTGCGGTCGCCTAACAATCCTGTAATTATCCTCCATCTCCAGCCTGTCCTCTGAGCTAGAATCCATAGATCCATGCACCGGAGCACTGCGGTACACGGAGGCGCCAAGTTTTGAGGCTGCTATTACCTGGGAAGACATCGATAACGGCGAAGACATTGCCGACGGGCCTGTGAAGAGCGCATGCGTGGCCTCGGAGCGGCGGTGTCGAGGAGGCCGCGGAGCGGCGTCTGCGAGATCCCTCCCTGGCTCGGGGGCGCCGCTGGAGGGGCCGTGCAGCTAACCGTTGCAGCGCTGCTGGGACCGGGGGACATGGGGCCCTGATCGCGCTGAAGAGCGGAGGCGGGAGCTGCCTGTGGCGGAGGAACGTGCGCTCGGTCGGGGCCCTGCTGCGGTGAGAGTGCGGCGGGCCGCCGCGACATCGTGCGACGCTGCGGACCCTGCCTTGAAGTTGAGCGCGTCTGCTCTGTGTGGTCAGGGCCCTCCCCTGGTCCCCCCTAGCGTGTGGACGGCAAAGTGACCTGGACCCGGCCCACGCAACATAGTGCCCGACGGTGGGCCCTATACAGCACCCCCGCAGAGCACGTAGATGGGCGTGAGCTCCACATCAGCCGCGAGCTGCACATCTGTGCCCCCAGCCTGCCGCCCAGCGTTGGTTTCACGGCACATATTTTAGGCTGGACAGTTGAAGCCTTGAGTTTGACCGGCGCGGAGGTGCGAACACATAGCAGGTGCTAGCCGGTGACCTACGACTGGGAGCCCTGTCCAGGGGCCTATAAGGCGACGAGGCCCACGCGCGCTGTACTTCTGCTGCTAATTCAACACGCATCGTTGCCCCGAAAACACCCACTGAACTTAGCCACTAAAGCAGGCCGCAATTTCACCGCGGATATTCACACAGTCCAGGGGGCCTGTGAAGCAGCGGGGCCCGGGTGCAATGAGCTCCTAACGCCATTCTAAAACGCGCCATTGAACAGAGAACGCCCACTAGACTTAGTCACTACAACAGGCCGCACACTCAGCGAGGACACACACACTGTAGCGGCTACTCATCAGAATCTGGTTCCCCTGCCTGAGTGTTGCTCGACATCGGAGTGGCGCCTCAGCGACTGCGGAACAGCGACAATTGGCAAGCCGGACCGTAATCAGCCCAGGCTGAATTTTGAGCAGGCAAAGAAAATGACGGATAACCCTGGGGCAGAACAAGCATCGGCGCCTGCGGCGGACGCACAACCCGCTACCGCCGTGGACTTCCAGTCTATGTTCACGACGATCCAAGCAACGCTAACATAGATGGGAAGATTGATACATTGACCTATAGAGTGGACCGCATGTCCGAAAGACTGGATCGACACACAGAACGGATCGATAGGGCAGAGAGGCGGATTTCTGACGCCGAGGACGCACAACGCCAAACAGAAACAAAACAGGTAAAGACAGATAAAGTGCTGGCGGCTCTCATGGCGAAATCAGAAGACTTGGAAGCGAGGTCTCGCCGCAACAATCTACGCTTTATGGGAATTGCGGAATCGACCAACACGGGTACTATGGAACGTTACAGAGAAACTCTGCTGACCACACTGCTGGGTAAAGACACCTTTTCACCCGTCTTTATTGTTGAAAGGGCACATAGGTCGTTAGTGCCGCCTCCTCCACCTGGAGCGAGACCGCGCCCCATTATAGCAAAACTTCTAAACTACAGAGATCGAGACGCGGCGCTCCGAAAAGCGAGGGAACTGGGCACCCTGTCGCACGAAGGTATGAATATTTCCATCTACCCAGATTTCACGCAACAAGTCCAAGAGGCACGGAAAAAGTTTGTAGATGTCAAGAAAGCACTACGTGATCAAAATATTCCATATGCAATGATCCACCCCGCTCGTCTCCGTGTCACGGAGGGGGGCAAAAGCAGAATTTACAACGACCCTAAGGAGGTGCAAAAATTCTTGAAACAGAGAGGCGCACAGGCACCGCGCAGACGATCGCCCAGGGGCGAGCAAGAGTCTCAGGAGCATACATCGGATGTGGAATAAAGGTCGTGTATCCTATATCGTGACTTGCAGGGGGCCATGGACTCCTGGGCAGCCTTGGCAGCAGAACATGCGGACGCAGATAAGTGCTCACCACGAACTCGCGATATGTATTTTCAGTTATGTCTGGATTTGGTGGGTGGAGGACATGCGCAGAAGGTGCGGCATTGCACCCGGTATTATTGCTTGAAATGCTACATGGCTGAAGTGGGAGGGCTGGGTTGGTGGCATGGTCCATTTAAGGCGACCCCCATGTGACGACGGTCACTGGGTTTCTTGACTGGCTGCTCCTGTCCCCGTGTGTATACCACACAACATGTTGGATTTGTTTGGGGACTGTTTGGGGGAGGTGGGAGCGGGGGTCGGGTACTATTAAGGGATGGCTTTGGCGGAGTGGGTCTGCTGAAGTGGGTGGGGGAGGGGGAAGGCTTTGTTTAAAGTTAAGCTTGTTTGCTGTGATCACACCGATTGTACAGACGAGACTACTGTTGACTACACCTGTTGTGGATAGCAATACGACAACGACATTGACAATTCAGTTACATAAGTATGAACGCGGGTGAGAAGTACAACTGTATAACATGGAATGTCCGCGGTCTCAACACACCCAAAAAAATTAGGCAAGTATTTGCTTATCTAGATCGTCATGATATTAAGATCGCTCTCCTCCAGGAGACGCATCTAACCGCGGCTTCCGAGGCTAATATTGCACTTAGATGGGCGGGATATAAGTTGGCTTCATCTCCTCATACGCTAGAGGAGTGATCATTCTAGTGAAGCGTGGTATCCACTTTACACCTATCAGTACATACACAGACAAGGATGGGCGATGCGCCATGGTACACGGTAAATTAGGCACTTCTCTCATTACCCTGATCAATACTTATGGCCCCATAGCGGATGACCCGGAGACCTTCACACGCTTATACCGCATTATGCGCAAGTGGCCCGAGGCAGCCACGGTGTGGGGAGGGGACCTTAATACATACTTAGATTCTCAGCTAGATAAATCGAGGCTGCAAGGCCTGCGCACACCTAAAATTGCACGGAGTATTAATGACGCTATGCTTGAATTTGGTCTTGTGGATGTGTGCAGACTACGGAATGGCTCGGCCAAAGAGGGCACGCATGCCACACCTACCCATAACAGCTGGTCTCGTCTTGATTACTGGCTTCTAAATGGTGAGGCAAATAACGGTCACAGATGTGGTGATACTCCCTCGCACGTTGTCGGATCACAATCCAGTGCTGCTTACGTTTAGAATAGAGACTAACAAGCGCCAACCTTATACGTGGCGCTTTCGAGCGCAGGCACTATTAGACCCCATCTATAACGACGTGATACGGACGGCCATAGAGCAATATTTTGAAATCAACGCAGGCACAGTGGACAGTGCGGCCACACTATGGGAGGCATTTAAAGTAACCATCAGAGAGGTTTGCATCAGCACCACGGCCGGTATTTTAAAAGATATCCGTGGGCAGCTCGCTCAGGTTGAGCGCAAGCTGGCGGAGTCCGAACGACAATACACACTCACACCCAGTCCTGAAATATTGGCAAGCATTCACGACCTGTTACAAAACTATGATTCTCTGGCAGAATCTGAGATTCACTATATAGCACGCCGGCGGGTTGCAAGAGCTTATGGGGAGGGGGATCGCCCGGGCCATACTCTGGCCACAAAAATCAAGGTCCGGGAGGACTTTCACCACATTACTAAAATTACAGATCACCAAGGGGTGGCCCACCATGCCCCGGAGGCGATAGTGGAGCAATTTCGCGGCTTCTACTCTGATCTCTATACATCGTGGGGAAGTGCGGCGGAGCCGGAGCTGGATGCCTACTTGGCAGACATAGCCTGTGCGTAGCTAGCGGACCATCACCGTCAATATTTAGATCAACCAATTGACGAGGCAGATATCAAAGCGGCTATACGGTTGTTGCCCAACCAGAAAGCGCCAGGGCCAGATGGGCTCACGGCCGAATTCTACAAAGCTTACATCGATTTAGTTACCCCCCACATGCTTGAGATGTATGCGGAGGCGCATGAATCTGGCTTGTTGCCGCCGACTCTTCGCCAAGCCTTGATCATTACGCTGTTGAAATAGGACAAGGCCCCTGACGCTTGCGAATCTTATCGGCCGTTGTCGTTAATAAATCTTGATGCCAAGATCTTGGCAAAGATATTGGCTACTAGACTACAGCCCTTAATGCCCAGCCTGGTCCTCCCAGATCAATCGGGCTTCATCCCGGAAAGATCAACGTCATATAATTTACGAACAATCTTCGACATGTTTCATGTTTTAGATCCTGAGCTACCCGCTGCCGCGGTCCTACTGGATGCGGCGAAGGCGTTCGATTCCATTGAATGGGATTATATGCTCCGCATATTGCGAAGAATGGGGTTTCCGCCACTATTTCTCGGTTGGGTGCAGCTTTTATACGCTGATCCCTCAGCACTAGTGCGGGTTGGAGGACTGACGTCTCAACCATTTAGAATTTACAGGGGCACCCGCCAGGGATGCCAACTATCACCGTTATTATTCGCGCTGGCACTCGAGCCGTTGGCGTGTTTTTTTCGCCAGCGACACAGGGAATCGGCACTAAACTTTTTACATCGACCGGTTGGCATATCGCTCTACGCTGACGACATGGTACTATTCCTAAGAGAACCAGGTCGATATTTGGCAAGGGTGTTGCGGGAATATATACGATTTGGACTTTTTTCGGGACTGCAGATTAACTGGGATAAATCGATTATTATACCACTAACGACCAAAACGGTACCCCCCAGCATGGACTACCCGTTGGTGTGGACCACAGAACCGGTGAAGTATTTGGGGGTCTGGGTACATCGCGACCCTGATCTAGAGGTTAGAGAAAATTATGGCAGGGCATGCATAAAATTGGAACAGCAGGTGGACAGATGGAACAGGTTACCACTTTCCCTAGCTGATCGGGTAGCGATCGTCAAAATGGTTGTACTGCCGCGTTGCCTCTATTTGTTCACCAACATTCCGATTAAATTGACACGTCAATTCTTCAAGGAAGTGCAATCCTTGCTTCTTCGCTTGATATGGGGAGGTAAGCAGGCCAGAGTGAGCTGGGCTACACTGACGCTAGATTATGCTAGGGGTGGATTCAGTGCACCAGACCTATATCTTTACTACTTATGTGCGCAAGCGCAATACGCATATCACTGGTTCAGGCCGCACGCATTTACTCCACATGTTGCAGTGGAAGATGGGGACTCACACCCGGTTCCGCTAGCGGGGGTTCTCACACACATTCACAGGAACACGCCCCGCGCAGAAATTAACTCAGTAGACACAACTATAGGGGCATGGCAAGCAATAGGAAAAATCACTAATAGACTACCTATATATGCTCCGGCACTACCCATAGCACACCATGCAGCCCTCTCTGTCACACGAGAAGAAGGCCCCATTAAAGCGATGAGGGAAGTTGGTCTCGTGTGCATGCGGGATATATATCCGGAAGGGCGCTTTCTTACAGAGGAACACCTATCATATATAACAAATCCCTCGCTATTGTTTAATTTTACCATCTACAGATTGCGGCGCGCAGTCAGGGATCACTACCACACATACCCAGACGAGCCACCAACATTACGAGCCCTGCAAATGCTGTTGACAACGCCATCCCGACGCAAGTTAGTTACAAAATTGTACAGGGAAGTAAGGGAAGAGAGTGTCCTTGCGCCGGACAGAAGTCTAGCTCGATGGAACCAAAGTTTGACTCCTCAACTATCAGACAAAGACTGGGAGTATATTTGTAGACTGACCGGTTCCCTTACGCCTAACGGCAACCTGCGCATAATCCATTTCAAATACATCCACCAGATCTACCACACTCCTGCCAGACTGCATAGATATGGCCTCAGGGACACAAGTAATTGTAAACGATGTGGTCATCCCGACGCTGACTTTCTGCACCTTGCATGGGGGTGTAGACGTGTCTTATTGTACTGGGACGGTGTATTGCAACTCATACAAGAGATGACGGGGACTGCCTTACAGTGTACACCTACAGTCTGCTTATTATGTTTTATACCACAGTTGAGGGGAGCGCTGGGAAAGTTCGTACGTATTGCACTTTTGCTGGCCAAGCACCGTGTGGCGCTACATTGGGAAAGTGTTCTAGCCCCAACCACCAAATCGTGGATCAAGGACATGGTGCATTGTAATGAGCAATTAGCACTGTATGCAGAAGAACTGCCTCTGACATCTAGACCAAGAGACATATGGAAACCGCTCAAGCAATACCTTCTTCAGCAACCTAACATCATCCCACAGACTGAATAATAAACTATTGGTGTAATAATCACTGTAATGGACTATCAAGATGAATCACAATAGAGATAAGATGTATGTCAGTAATGTATAACTCTATATTCAATAGATCACAGCGTGGTTGTAAGGTTTGTTATTGTTTTACTGCTTTCTGGAGCAGACTAAGTATATTATTTGAAAAATCAATAAAAAGAATTAAAAAAAAAAAAAGATAAGCCTGTTCAGAGGGGTCCCAAGAGATGTTTTAGTTGTGGTCAGGTGCCCACTTCTTCTGGGAGCCTCAGTGCCCCAACAACGGTAAAACAGCACCCACTGGTGCACAGCCCCGTCAGATGGCTAGTGTAGCCCTGGGAGAGGAGATGGGTGGCCAAGGTGGGTGGAGTTCCGCAGAGATGTCCCTGGTCTCTTTAGGAGACAGTGAGATGGTCCCAAGGATCCAACTGCCTGATAACACTAAGAAATACAGGCAGTGGGTGACCATCAATGGCCATAAGGTGGAGGCTCTGAGAGACACCGGAGCCAGTGTGACAGCTGTCAGTTGTCGGCTGGTGTCTGAAGAGCAGGTGATCCCCCATGCATTTTACCCTGTAGTTGCCGCTGACAACTCAGAGAGCCACTGTAAGGTGGCCCAGGTTCCATTTGAGTGGGGGGGGGGTCTCAGGTACCCTTCAAGTAGCTGTGAGGCCAGCCATGCCTGTTGACTGTCTGCTAGGCAATGATTTGGAGAGCTCCCCTTGGGCTAAGGTGGAGCGAAGTGCTCATTTGGAGATGTTGGGTTTGCCTGAGTGGGCGTGTGTGACCACTCGGTCCATGGCAGCCAGTAAGGGTGTTCAAGAGGACATGGAGCCTGAAAGAGTGGCCCAGGTGCCTGCCTTAAAGAGAAGAGGTAGGGGGCGCCGGAAACCAGCCCCCAACGTTCCCACGGTCTAGGAGGAGGCAGACCATGAGGGGGATGCCCTGGAACCTACAGGGGAGCATGTAGCTGAACTGGGGGACCTGCCTGAGCTGACCCATTGGCAGCAGGAAGGAGGGCCCTCCAGGGAAGAGTTCTGCGAGGAACAGAAGAAGTGCCCTTCTCTTGTGGGTTTGCAGCAACAGGCCACAAACCAGGCAGCAGGTGATCAGTCTGGATCACATTGGATCTACTGGGAGAATGGTCTCCTGTATAGCGAGCCTAAGGTTGCTGAGCCTGGGTCAGCCCGTGTGCTGGTGGTACCCCAGCGCTTCAGAGCCTTCCTACTGGGTCTGGCTCATGATGTACCTTTAGCAGGACATTTGGGGCAGGACAAGACCTTTGAAAGGCTTGTCACCCACTTTTATTGGCCCCAAATGCGCAAGAGTTCAGATACTCATTGCAGGACCTGTCAGACTTGCCAGGCAAGTGCTAAAAGTGGGAGGAAGCACAAGGCTCCTCTCCAGCCTTTCCCTGTGGTCAGCACCCCCTTTGAAAGGGTGGGCATTGATACTGTGGGGCCTCTGGATCCCAAGACAGCCATGGGCAACAGGTTCATCCTGGTCTTGGTGGACCATGCCACCCGGTACCCGGAAGCCATCCCTCTCAGGACTGTGACGGCCCCCGTGGGGGGACGTGCATTGATGTGGATTTTCTCCCGTGTGGGGTTCCCCAGAGAGGTGGTGTCAGACCATGGTACCAACTTCATATCCAAGTATATGAACTCCCTGTGGCAGGAGTGTGGTGTAACCTACAAGTTCACCACTCCTTACCAACCCCAAGGTAATGGGCTGGTTGAGATATTCAACCGGACCCTAAAAGGCATGATTATGGGTTTTGAGGAACCTATGAGGCGTAAGTGGGACGTCCTCTTGCCATGCCTTCTGTTTGCTTACAGAGAGGTGCCACAGAAGTCCTTAGGGTTCAGTCCCTTTGAACTGCTGTATGGTCACCCTGTAAGAGGACCTCTGAGTTTGGTCAAGGAAGGCAGGGAGAAAGCTCCCAGAAAACCTCCCCAGGATGTATATAGCTACATGCTGGCCTTCAGAAACCAAACTAGGCGTTTGAGGCAACTCGCTCAGGCAAATCTGGAAGCCAGCCAGGAGGAGATGAAAAGGTGGTACGATCAGAATGCCACTCTGATCGAGTTTCAGCCTGGGCAGAAAGTGTGGGTCATGGCCCCCGTGGAGCCTTGTGCGCTCCAGGATAAGTGGACCGGACCATTTGAGGTGGTGGAGCGCAAGAGTGATGTCACCTACTTGGTGGACTTGCTGTCTCCTAGGAACCCTTTGCGGGTCCTGCATGTAAACCGCCTAAAGCCCCACTTGGAGAGGTCTGAAGTGGGCATGCTCCTAGCAACAGATGATGGAATGGAGGAGGAGACTGAGCCTCTTCCTGACCTCCTGTCTGCAAAAGAGCAAGATGGGTCAGTGGATGGTGTAAACCTCTCTTCCACCCTGACCCCTGAGCAGCAAGATGACTGTTGCCAACTGTTGGGACAGTTTCCTGATCTGTTCTCCCTGACTCCCAGTGTCACTGATTGGTGCATCCATGATGTGGACACTGGGGACAGTCCTCCTGTAAAGCACAAGACTTACAGAGTGACTGACAGGGTGAGAGCTTGCATCAAGGAGGTCTCCAAGATGTTTGCTTTAGGGGTGATTGAGTCCTCTAACAGCCCTTGGGCCAGCCCAGTGGTCTTGGTCCCAAAGGCTGCCGCGCCTGGTGCCACACCCGAACTCCGGTTCTGTGTGGACTCAATTCAGTCACCAGGACTGACGCGCACCCCATCCCCAGAGCTGATGAGCTCATTGATCGGTTAGGGACTGCCCGGTACCTCAGTATGTTTGATTTAACATCTCTGTACTGGCAGATCGCCTTAACTGATGGGGCAAAAGAGAGGTCAGCATTCTCCACACCAGATGGGCACTACCAATTCCGGGTTATGCCCTTTGGGATGAAGAATGCCCCTGCCACCTTTCAGAGGTTGGTCAACCAGGTGTTGGCTGGACTGGAAGATTTCAGTGCTGCCTACCTGGATGACATTGCAGTGTTCAGCGCCAGTTGGGAAGAACATCTGCGCCACCTCTGGGAAGTGTTGATGGCGCTGCGGAGGGCAGGCTTCACGATCAAGGCGAGTAAGTGCCAGATCGGGCAGGGCTCTGTGGTGTACTTGGGACACCAGGTTGGGAGCGGCCAGGTGGCGCCCCTACAGCCCAAGATTGATACCATCCTGGCTTGGGAACCCCCCAAGACCGAGACAGAGGTGAGAGCCTTTTAGGACTCACTGGGTACTACAGGAGGTTTGTCAAGGGGTATGGCAGCATTGTTGCACCCTTGACAGAGCTGACTTCCAGGAAGCAGCCCAAGAAAGTGAACTGGACTGACACCTGTCAGAAAGCTTTTGATGCCCTGAAGACTGCCATGTGCACGGCGCCCGTGCTTCAGGCGCCCAACTTCTCAAAGGAATTCATTGTGCAGACAGACGCTTCAGAGCATGGTGTGGGAGCTGTACTTTCACAGATGAATGAGGAGGGCCTAGACCAACCTGTAGCCTTCATCAGTAGGAGGTTACTTCCACGGGAACAGAGGTGGAGTGCAATTGAGAGTGAGGCATTTGCTGTGGTCTGGGCACTGAAGAAGTTGAGACCATACTTGTTTGGGACTCACTTCCGGGTTCAGACAGACCACAGGCCCCTCAGATGGTTGATGCAGATGAGGGGTGAGAATCCAAAGCTGTTGAGGTGGTCCATTTCCCTACAGGGGATGGACTTCACGGTGGAAGACCGCCCTGGTACAGAACACGCCAATGCTGATGGTCTGTCCAGATTTTTCTGCCTTAATGAAGAGAACTCCCAAGAGGGTGGGTAGATCTCCCCACATTTCAGCTGGAGGGGACACGTGTTAGACCTGGCCCCATTGGCGTGGGCCTCCCTTCCATTTTTTGCTGTTGCCTCCTATGTTTTTGCTGTGTTTTTGCTGGTCTAGATGCTTTGGGCACTTTGCCACTGCTATTCAGTGCCAAAGTGCAAGTGCTCCCTATTGTAAATTGTTGTAATGGATTAGTGACTCCATGATTGGCTTATTTGATTTACTTGTCAGACCCTTGTACATTGCACCATGAGAGCCCAGGGCCTGTAAATCAAATGCTGCTGGTGGGCTTGCAGCACTGATTGTGCCACCCACATAAGCAGCTTGTAAAATGTGGCTCAGGCCTGCCATTGCAGAGCCTGTGTGCAGTCTGGGACTGCCATGTCGACTTGGCAAGTGCACCCACTTGCCAGTCCCTAAACCTTCCCTTTTCTACATGTTAGTCACCCCTAAGGTAGGCCCAAGGAACCCCTATGGGTAGGGTGCATTGTATGTGAAAGGTAGGACATGCCCTGATGTGTGTGGTATGTCCTGATAGTGAATTACAGCCAATTTCGTTTTTCACTATTGCAAGGCTATCTCTTCCCATAGGCCAGAATGGGCAGTTTGATTATAACATCTTATAATTATAACTGACCCAGGGAACATGATAGGAAAATAAAGTTTAGTATGCCTGAACTCAGAATGTTAAAATACATCTTTTAGTGTGGGTGATTTTTACATTCTGTATTTGAAAATACCACTTTTAGAAAGTAGGTATTTTCTTGCCTAACCATCCAGTATGCCTCTGCTAGGTTTGTGTATTCCATGTCTGGTTTGTGAGTGACAGGGGGCTGGAAAGGGCCTTGGCTCCAGCAGTCTGATGAGTCAGGGCTGGGCTGAATAGAGCCTACATTGAATAGAGAGTAGGGGGAGGAGTTTTCCTTTCAGCTACCTGGGCCAGGTCTGCTTTCAACAATGCTGTCTCCACCTCCTGCCAGGAAGCTGCACCAGGGAGGACAGGACTGGTTTTGACTAGGTACAGACACTCTCTGCCTTCAGAGAACAAAGGATTTAGTAGTATAAATAGTGGGGCCCAGACCCCAGAACTTTAGATCACTTCTGGGAATCAATACGAACCCTTTGCCAAGGAGAGAAACCAAGGAAGCTGAAGGAGGAGTCTGCCCCTGTGCTGTTTGCTGTTTGGGGTTGGCCTGCAGTGGTTTACTCATTGCCAAGGAAAGGAGAAAAGGAAGTTTGTGTATACTTTTACTATCTTGAGGAAGATCTCCAAGGGCTTGAAGTTGAGCTTGCCTCCTGTTCTGAAGTCTCAGGGACACAAAGACTTCACCCCCAGCTCCCCCTGAATTTCCCTGCTGGGAATTCTACCTGCAGTGAGGTGCCTGCTGTTGTTTTGGGCCCTCTGGAGACTGCGTGTCACTGGGAGCTGGAAGTGCGACGCAACGCGGAAGAAGCGTGTCGCCGCCGCAGCTGTTGCCGTCGCATCGCCGAAGAAGCGTGTCGCCACCGCAGCAGTTTGCCGTTCGCATCGCCGACGCAGCATGTCGCATCACCGGAGAAGCGTGCAGCCGCCGCAGAGGTCGCCGTCGCATCACCGGAGAAGCGTGTTGCAGGGCCTGTCGCGGCTCCAAAGTTCATCGATTTCGCCGTACGGCCGCCGGGCGTGCACGCATCGCATCAAAGACGCCATTTTGTCGCATCACACCGGATCGTCGCATCGCACCGGATCGCCATCTTGTCGCATCGCACCGGATCACAGTAAGAAACAGACGCTTCGCCTCCTCTCCGGTAAGGAACAGACGCATCGCCTCCCCTGCGCGGCAGTAAGGAACAGGTGCGCCACCTCCCCCGAAGCAAGGAACTGACGCATCGCCTTCCCTGCGACCCTTTTGTTTGTTTTGCGTTACGCATCCAAGGTACTTTGAGAGTAAAGTGTTGCATTTACCATCTACATTGAGCTAAGCTATTTCTACCATTGGAAAGTCATATTTTGTTTACTGTATTGTGGATTTTTGTCGTTTGGTCTTCTGTTAAGTCTAGATAAAGATTACTTATTTTTCTAAACTGGTGTGGTGTCCATTTGTAGTGTTTTCACTGTATTACTGTATGTGTTCACAAATGCTATACACACTGCCTCTGAGATAAGCCTGCCTGCTCGTGCCAAGCTACCAAGGGGGTGAGCAGGGGTTATTTTAGGAGTGTAGCCCCCTTACCCTGACTAGAAGCAAGGGCCACTACTTGGTCAAAGGTACCTACCTCTGCCAACTAGAGACCCCCATTTCTAACAGTTACTGAAATGTGAAAAGCAAACAAGAGTTCAAGAGATCACCTTAGTGTGTGCCAACATAGTGTGCGCATATGTGGCTCCATAAAGAGGAAAAGCACATTAGGTTCTCAGTAATGCCTGTAAGCAATGATTATTCCTT
This sequence comes from Calotriton arnoldi, assembly GCA_963921515.1. Taxonomy (NCBI): domain Eukaryota; kingdom Metazoa; phylum Chordata; class Amphibia; order Caudata; family Salamandridae; genus Calotriton; species Calotriton arnoldi. Next base: position 309,079 of record CAWUFW010012746.1, read on the forward strand.
AGAAAAGAGGCATAATGGAATGCTTTAAAGTAAGCAGCCAATTACATGGCCTGATCAGGAAACATTAGTTTGCTGCTTAAGGATCTGCAACATGTGTTTTCCTCAGCACTACACTCAGACCGATAGCACGGCAGTTACCACACCAGTTAGATTAAAAGAACATAACTCCAAAGATGTTCAATGTTGATTATGCAGTAGGTTGCTGTTCCCTGACTTCTACTTCTCCACTTTCAACGACAAGAGAGAATGGACAAGTGCCTCCCGAAGTACGACAGTGCCTCAACTACAGTCAATAATGCAAGCATAGAGTTCAAATTTACATGCTTGGAGAATGAGACTCCACAGGGGCTCACTGTATGCAATATATAATCTGTAGGGGCAAATAGTTTTTTGATGAGGTGTTGCTGCAATGCAAATATTTTGTTGGGAAAGAAAAAACGCAGTGTTCAAAGGAAGCCCAGAGTGCACCCTATAAGGGACAGAGCTCTGATTTTCCTGTTTTGAGCTTTCAGAGCAACACAATCTGGCATATTGTGCTAGTCATGTTACATTGGTACTCAAATAAAATATTAAGAACAGACTGTAAGGATATTTTAGCGACATAAGCAAAGAAAGAAAAATTCCCGTTACAATACTTAGGACGAATTAAAAGCATGAGACCATAAAAACATTAAAATAAAAACAGAATATTGCATACCGGGGGCGTGTGAACTTTATCTTGGCATGGAGATTTATTTTTCTGTTCTTCCATCTTAGTTACGAAAGACAATCTGCAAAGAAAAAGTGACAAAGTACAACATAAAATACGAACGGCCACGTAAAACTACTATGCAAACAGAGTAGTCACACTCTTAGGGCCTCATTGAGAGTTTAGAAATATTCCATTTTCTGAAGGAGTCTCGAATATGGGGACGAGTCCCCTGATATTTGTCCACAATACTGTCCCTTTCATAGAAGAAATTCATTTGGTGAATTCTAATCCATATTTAGATTTTCCTCTAGAAATCAGAGGATTTTCAGTTGTACCCAAACCCTAAATGAGGTCCTTAGTCTTTCGTAATGTGGTCAATCACAGCACCGATCCATATTGAATAGCACCAATATGTCCAATTAGTTTAGTGGTTATTTAATAATGAACAGATTTGTGGTTATCCAGCTGATCAGTATGGTAGAAATAGGTCTGTCAGCCTCTGAAATACTCACTGTAGAACCAGACAGCTTACAGAAAGTCACTTGAGATTCTGCAATGCCTTCAACAATATAATGTTCCAGAGAGCACCAGGCATAGTAGAGACTACTTTGTAAGACTCAAGCATTTCTACTTGTCAACAAAGATGATAACCAGCTTCAAGGCATTATGCAGTACATCAAAAATAACACATTTAACAATGTATAATTTTGTACCCTCAGGCCTTAAAGCACAGAGCCGACAAGGTTGATTTTCAACTCCAATCACAATTTACAGTTGAGAGCTCCATCCGTGGTACTTTCAGCCAGGGTCTGGAGTGAACATATTGAGTTGTCCTCAGGACCTCAAGCCCAGTAACCTTGTGCTTTCCACTCTGGACTAGGCCTCACTGAAGCAACCAAGGTGTTTGTGGGTGTGCAGGAGCAAGGACCAAACCAGCTGCCATAACAACCATAGATTCAGAGTTGTGCCAACACTATTGATTCCAGGTTTGAAGGAACGCCAGGGAACCAGATGCCAGTGTGGCTACAGTCACGTGTTGTTCTTCTCAGCACAGGAGCTCAGAGGTCTGACAAGCAACTCCAGATGGAGCACGTAGATAGGTACGGTGCTGGCTCTTGGGTGGGCTGCAGCAGGTGCCTTTTGCCCAGTTTGTGGTGTGGAGGAGGAGGCAGTGAACAACGTGTGGATCAGGAGTAACACAGAGAGCACAGCTGGTCTGACCTGCCTCTAATTTCCATCTTGTCTTTTGCTTTATTTGACCTATCCAAGCCAGAAACAAGTCTCCACTGTTTTTGCGCACTTTTAGTCTGAAGATAAAGCTTTACCAACACAGGTTTTATTATAGATGGCCCATTTTTGTTCTCATGGCACTCTCGTCATACACTTTGTGTGTGCATACGTTTTTCGGGTCAATGCTGATAGAAAGACTAAATGATATCCCAAATGTCCTGGTATGGATGAAGAAATGATCGAGGGTGAGGCCAGCTGAGGAAATTAAATAGCAGAGAGGAGTTGTGGCTCAAGATGATGCGAGTCAAAGCACCGAGGGTGCTTCGGACATTTTAGGTGTGAGGCAGTAAAAATGCCCCTTTCTGCTCTTCACTGCCCTCCCCTAACGGCAACTAACCTACACTTCTCTATTCAAGCTTGTTTAGGATAATATAATAATGATATAAAATTAGCATAATTGCCTGAAATCAAAATATTTTGTAGGGGAGGGAATGTATAGAAAGCCCCTCATTATTTAAATTATCACCACGTCCTATATGTAAAAAATATTTTTAAATGGTATGTTTAAAGGAGGGAGGCACGTAGAGGGTATGTGAGGGGGAACTAATATAGCAAAGTAGTCTCAAACGGTAAATATTTTGGTTTTGGTCAATGTTATACATACATTTTTCTTAAAGTATGTTATATCTGTTTTTTTTAACGCCATCATGGAGGGTATGGTGTTACGTGCTATTGGAAGCAGTGTTATGTAAATGGATAGTTGTGATGGAGACATTTAATAATACAGAATTAATCCCAAAACGTCGACCAAACAAATCCAGGACTACATGAGAACATAAACAAAACATAAACTGAATTAAATGCTTTGGAATGTCACTGTAATTTAGATTAGGATTGTGAGGGTATTTACTGATGTGTGGCTAGGTCCCCTGGTAGGATTGCACAGGTTACTATGTACTTTCACTGAAGATATCTATTAGTTTATGATAAGAAATAAGATTGTGTCTATGGAATAATGATACTGCATTATCAGTTTTTATTTTTTTATATAAAGAATTGTTTTTTTTATAAATCTTTTTATGGAGTTTTACAAAGATACAGCAACTTGCAGATCGTATATCATTTTCATGTGTCTCTCCTGGGGGGAGGCCCAACAACTTGAAACTTATACAGCAGTTCCGAATCAAGATATGATACAGTGACCAATACAAGAAAGAAAATGTCCTCAATGTTAAGGAGATCCCACGTTGGGGTCACCAGGACCCTCAATGAACTCCTCTTCCATCCCTCTATAAGAGACCAGTCCATGTCTCGTTTCCATCCTGCCACAGTTGGAGCCTCTCTTGCACCCTACAAGCGTGATATATTGTGTTTTGCCACTGCAAGACCCAAACATAGCCATTTTTTGTCAAATCTCGGCTGTGGGTCATCCCCCCATATGTGCAGGAGGCATGGTTTAGCGGAGTCTGGTATCTCCACCCTACGACCTCCCCGGCGAGTTTCTGTAGTGCCAACTAGTATGACCGTACAAAAAAGGAACAAGGAGACCCTAGAAGTCTGATGGGACCAAGGGTAATTGTATGCTAAGGAAAACAAGGGTCCCATGCAATTTGATTAGAAGTAATATCACAATTTTGGTAATAAAAATTGGAAAATATAAATATATTAATGAAAAAATAAGATTTAATAAACAATTAAATTGAACGCAAAAAAATATACAAGAAGAGTGAGTGAGCAACCGTGACAGGGCAGAGGAAAATCAGCCGATTTCCTTACCGCAGGCAAGTGACTTAAAAAGGTGACTTTTCAATAAGCGAGCATGTAAATAAGCAAAAAGTCACAATCTGTATTACATCTCATACTCCACAATTAGATACAAATTTTGGTATAGAGTTGAAGATGTATATGTCGACGACGTTTCAATCCCTGTAAGAATTTCGGGATCTCATCAGGACTGACTGATAGAACAGATGCCTGGAAAGTTGCCAGTAAGGAAAATTCACTGACTCGGTCAAGGAGGGTAAATCCGAAAAGATATCCGGAGAAGCCATCATAGCCAGAAAGGCGGAATACTATGAATCCAGGATCTTGCCCGCCGAGAATAAACAGAAGGAGACCTTTCGGATCATAACCGAGCTAAGACAGTCACCTGAACAGAGTCCCCTAGGTTGTCCCACAGACTGCAATAAATTTCAGACTTATTTTCTGCACAAAGTCAACGACCTCCTGGCAGTCATCCACCAAACCCCTGCTGTCCAGATCCCTCCTGTGGCGGCTCCTACGCTTCCTGCCTACGATACACCCCTTTTATCCTTCCCTGAACTAAACTACGACTCTCTGCGCCCCCTCATGGCACGGACCAAATCAGGTTCACCTGCGGACCCCTGTCCACCTATGGTGTTTCGCATGGCACTTCCCTGCGGTGGAGAATGAGGTCCTCAATTTACTAAATCGATCTCTTAAAACCGGCCTTGTCCCAACCAGTTTTAAAGAGGCTGAGAGTTAGACCTCTACTGAAAAAACCTGGGGCTGACGCAACAAATCTTAAAAACTTTAGGCCTATCTCTCAGCTCCCTTTCCTGGCAAAGGTGCTGGAGCAACATGTGCTGAAAACCCTCACCCACCACCTAGAGAGCAATCAGCTCCTTCACACAAAACAGGCTGGTTTTAGGGCTCACCACAGCACAGAGCTAGTGATGTTGGCAGTTCTGGATGAACTCAGGCTGATGGCAGATACCAAAAAACCATGTGCAAAACACACAAGATGATGGACGGAATGCTGCACATTGGCAAACATTCACCCCCAGTCACAGATCTGGGTTTAATCCATCGTTATTTTGCTTCACCACGCCACCCCAGTTCAGTTCAGACATAGCCATATGCAAATCAGTCTTAACCCTGTGCCTCATGGGAACAGTCCAGACCGAACTGCCAAGCCATGTCTTCCCTGGACCGGAATCAAGCATCCTAGGACCGGTTTCAGGCTATCAGCCTTCATCAGCCAGGATAGCTTGACTCCAGTGGCGTAGTGAGCACGGGACCCACGTCTGGGCATACCCTTCCCACATAGGGCGAAATGCAAAACACACAAGATGATGGACGGAATGTTGCACATTGGCAAACATTCACCCCCAGTCACAGATCTGGGTTTAATCCATCGTTATTTTGCTTCACCACGCCACCCCAGTTCAGACATAGCCATATGCAAATCAGTCTTGACCCTGTGCCTCATGGGAACAGTCCAGACCGAACTGCCAAGCCATGTCTTCCCTGGACCGGAATCAAGCATCCTAGGACTGGTTTCAGGCTATCAGCCTTCATCAGCCAGGATAGCTTGACTCCAGTGGCGTAGTGAGCACGGGACCCACGTCTGAGCATACCCTTCCCACATAGGGCGAAATGCAAAACACACAAGATGATGGACGGAATGCTGCACATTGGCAAACATTCACCCCCAGTCACAGATCTGGGTTTAATCCATCGTTATTTTGCTTCACCACGCCACCCAGTCAAGACTGATTTGCATATGGCTATGTCTGAACTGGGGTGGCGTGGTGAAGCAAAATAACGATGGATTAAACCCAGATCTGTGACTGGGGGTGAATGTTTGCCAATGTGCAACATTCCGTCCATCATCTTGTGTGTTTTGCATTTCGCCTAAGTGAGAAGGGTATGCTTCAGGCGTGGGTCCCGTGCTCACTACGCCACTGGAGTCAAGCTATCCTGGCTGATGAGGGCTGAAAGTCCGAGCCGGTCCTAGGATGCTTGATTCCGGTCCAGGAAGACATGGCTAGCAGTTTGGTCTGGACTGTTCCCATGAGGCACAGGGTCAAGACTGATTTGCATATGACTATGTCTGAACTGGGGTGGCGTGGTGAAGCAAATAACGATGGATTAAACCCAGATCTGTGACTGGGGTGAATGTTTGCCAATGTGCAACATTCTGTCCATCATCTTGTGTGTTTTGCATTTCGCCCTAAGTGGAAGGGTATGCCCAGACGTGGGTCCCGTGCTCACTACGCCACTGGAGTCAAGCTATCCTGGCTGATGAGGGCTGAAAGCCCGAAACCGGTCCTAGGATGCTTGATTCCAGTCCAGGGAGACATGGCTTGGCAGTTCGGTCTGGACTGTTCCCATGAGGCACAGGGTCAAGACTGATTTGCATATGGCTATGTCTGAACTGGGGTGGCGTGGTGAAGCAAAATAACGATGGATTAAACCCAGATCTGTGACTGGGGGTGAATGTTTGCCAATGTGCAACATTCCGTCCATCATCTTGTGTGTTTACCAAAAAACCATGTGCCTTGGTTCTGCTAGACCTGTCCGCGGCATTCGATACGGTCAACCATGGCCTACTCTTGTTGCGGATGGGGGAACTAGGAGTTCAGGGGGTAGCACTCGAATGGCTCACTTCCTACTTATCAGACCGATCGCAAAGGATCCAACTTGCTGGCCATGTTTCTGATTCTGGTGGGCTGACGTGCGGCGTCCCTCAGGGATCGGCACTGTCTCCCCTCCTCTTCAACGCCTACCTCTACCCCCTGGTGGCGGCTTTATCTGGTATGGAGTGCCAAGTCTTTAACTACGCAGATGACACCCAAATCATCATCCAGATTGCTAACTCCCCTCGGCCCATGTTCGAATACAGAACATCCTGAAGTTCACAATAAACTGGATGACAGCTAACTCCCTCAAAATTAACCCCGATAAGACTGAGGTTTTGGCTGTCACCACAGATACTAACCCCTGGAGTGACCAATTCTGGCCTCAAGAGCTGGGCCCTACTCCAAAGCCAGCCCCAGTTGTAAAGAGTCTGGGGATAAAATTAGACGCCAAACTCTCCATGTCCCACCAAGTTTCTGCTGTGGTGGGAACATGCGTGGGGCTGCTAAGACTGCTACGCAAACTTGCCCCCCTTCTGTCGTTCACCGCACTCCGCATGGCAGTGACTGCACTGATTATCTCTCGTTTAGACTACGGGAATTCACTGTATGTTGGCCTTCCAGAGAAGCAGCTAACAAAACTCCAGGTAGTCATGAACAACGCTGCCAGACTGATTTTCAGGCTCCCTAGGAGGGCCCATGCTACCACGCTACTACAGCAGCTACACTGGCTCCCAGTGAAGCAGAGAACCAGATTCAAGGGGCTATGTATAGCCCATAAAGCAATCCATGGACAGGCCCCAGCATATATTAAAGAACGCTTGGTAACCTATGTACCAGGGCGCTCCCTTCGGTCTTCAGATGCTGGGTTACTGTTCTGCGCTCGCTTCCTGAGCTCCTCGAAGGGGGGCAGAGCTTTCTCCACATTGATCCCCCAGTTCTGGAATAAGTTGCCGGAAGGCCTCCGCAAACAACCAGCACTTCTCCCTTTTAGGAAAAAATTAAAAACCATCCTTTTCATAGAAGCCTGGGGCACAATCTTGGCCTAGTTAGGACGCACCACCCAGTAGAGTTGCTATGGTGCCTTCTCTCACAGCGCTTAGAGACCAGTTGGTGATATGCGCTTTAGAAGCTCCAATTAACATAACATAACATAACAGCGGACGTTGCCATGTTGAAACAGAAAAGTGGGTAAAGGGGAATGCCTGGACCTCGGTGAGGGGCAGTTGATGAATGTAAGGTTCCCGTCCGGGAACCGATGGACGCGTGACCCAAGAACCGCCGGAAAGCGCGATAAGGGCGAAGGTCTGGTAGTCACCAAACCGGATGCGATGAATGTTGTAAAAGTATCAGGATGCCATGGTTACGCGCGGGAAGATGCTGCGGCAGTCGTGCGATCAGCCTGTGAAAGGATGTCGCTTATTGAAAAGTCACCTTTTTAAGTCACTTGCCTGCGGTAAGGAAATCGGCTGATTTCCCTCTGCCCTGTCACGGTTGCTCACTCACTCTTCTTGTATTTTTTTGCGTTCAATTTAATTGTTTATTAAATCTTATTTTTTCATTAATATATTTATATTTTCCAATTTTTATTACCAAAATTGTGATATTACTTCTAATCAAATTGCATGGGACCCTTGTTTTCCTTAGCAACTAGTATGACCATATCGCAGGGCAGGACCACAGGATGTGAAAGAATGTACCCCTCTCCCCACAATCTCGAAGGCAGAGATCTGTAGTGCATTGGCCCATGGCCTGAATTGCAGTGCGGGAATACTATGAATGGTGTAGAAAACCAATTGAATTAATCGGAACCCCGCATTGTCACCTCCCAGAAATCCCCTGTAGCCTCCGCCCACCACCCATCCTCACAGTCCCCAATATCCTCTTCCCATTTAGTCCTCAGGGTGGCCAGGATGTCAGGCGAATTATATAATGAATTGTTGTTTAAGGTATGTGCCTTGTTATAGGTTTGTCCCCTAATCTAATTACTTATAGGTGGAGATTAAATCTCGTGCATTTATGTGGAACATAGCAAGATACTTGAACGAACCTTCATGTACAGAAACGTGAAATAAGAAATCCCAAATGCAAATAACAATTCACAATTTGCGTTTTCTTATTTGTAATGTACTAAAAGGGCCCTAGAGAGCTAACGAATCATTATGATTTGTATTCGCAATTTAAGAAATTGGTACTACAGAATCGCAAATTGTGCATGCCTTTCGCAAATTGTTCATGTTGCTCTGGCTATTGCCGATGACATCGGCAATTCAGGAAGTAGGAAGCCAAGCTGTTTGTGGAGAGAGCACAGGAATACGAAAGTTTTTCTGTGCTTTTGGTGACATTTCAATTAACTTAAAATATCAAGTCAGGAGTGTTTAAGGGTTTGGCAGCAGAAAAAAAGATTAAAATTCAGTGATGCCGACCTAAAAACCCTAGTTGAGGACTGCGTGGCCAAGGTAGTGTTTAACCTTTTTATAATATATAAAATATATTTTAATAAATAATGTGTTAATGTTTTTTCCTACAAAGAAACATCAGACAACCCTGTCAGTAAAGAAACTTGAGATGAGACAGGAGGAACATCCCAAGCTGAAGAGTCCCTCAAACACTTAGGACGATGAGACCTACAGTCTCAAATATGGAATATTTGGAACCAGATGACATGCTAACATCACCATCGGCCAAACTAATCAACACATCCACTACCATTTCTGCAGCTATTTATGTGACATAAGGACATTATGTACTTGAGCCTCAAACAATCAAGGATAGGCCTTGAAAGCGTCAAGGAAGAATTTAAGAAGATCCAGGGCTCTTAACTCAGTGTTTTTTAAAACCAGAGAATGGTATGGTAAATGTCCAAAAAAATGGAATAAAGCCATATGCCATTTATCACGTAGGGTTACTGATTTACAGAAAAGCAATCATACTGGATTAGACTTTAGAAAACAGAATTTCGGACATAGCCGATGCAGTCAAAGTACTATGCCAAACCTTTATAGAAGAGGGCAAAACAGAGAGATTTGGTCTGTCTGTTGAGAAAATATAGCGACAAGTACTACATCTATGTGTCGCAGAGCTTTACAATTTTAGGCACAATTAAGTAGACAAATTGTGACAAAAACAGGACAATACAAACGATTAGTAATGTTTTAGAGGTAATGAGGAGCCCTACTTAATTTTTTAGGACGCATTTTATTGAGTTTTAATTGGCAAGTTACATACATGAGAACAGTGTAACGAAACCTGAAAGAAAGAGAAAAACCATGGTGCATAGCTTCCAGCCTCCCCCCAACGTTCCACACTGCCCTCGTCCCAAACCCCAGGAATTGCCCCCCTCCCCTTGGTAGGTTGGGGACAGCATTCCTACTTCAGTTCTAAAAGGTAAGAGTACCTGACAGCGAGGAAGGTGCGAGTGTCAGTAATGCCAGGAGTGTAGTTTAAAGACATGTAGTATGAGCAGTGGGAAAGTGAAACCCACAGGTCGTCAGGTGTCAATGACCTGACAAACAGGGAATAGAGAGAAAGTAAACCTTATGATGCCGACAAACTTATTTAGAAATATTACAATGTCAAATTTACTTTATCTTGTCAACTTATTTGAAAGAAAAAAATATTTTTGAGATATAACAAGAAGCACATATGGTTGCTCAAACTTATGCGTAACTGTATTTATCTTTGTTTTGCGAAGAATACATTACAGTAAAATAATATGTGTGAATTCTGTTCTACAGTCTCCTTCCTCCACTGAATGTAAATTATCTTGGGCAATGTTTGTTTATTTGGAGGAAATTAATCGCCACCAGCATCCTCTTCAATAACTTCCTCTGGTAATCCCCTCCACATTGCTATATTACTGGTGTATAAGCCAAAGCCCTTCCACTACTAATGAGACAACTAAATCTGCCCTTCAAAAATCCCAAAGGTCCAATCAAACAATTACATTCCTGGCTTGTTTGTGGCAGTGGTGGGGGAATCCTATCGCCCGACATCCGAACCATGTTAATTTTTATGATGGGCAAGAAGTTTTAATGTGTATTTTGTCAAGACTGCTTTGCATATAGCTGGGTCCAAACTGGGGTGGCGTGGTGAGCAAATGAACGATGGATTATACCCAGACTTCTGTGTGACTGGAGGTGAATGTGTGCATTGTTCAGCATTCCGGCCATCATTTGTTCCTTTTACTTTTGTCGCCTTAAGTGGGAAGGGTATGCCCAGACATGGGCCCCGTGCTCACTGTGCCACTGGATTCAAGCTAGCCTGGCTGATGAGGGGTGATGCCCCGAAACTGGCCCCAGGATGCTTGTGTCCGGTCCAGGGAGGAGCTGGCTTGGCAGTTTGGGCTGGACTGTTCCCACGAGGAACAGGGTCAAGACAGATTTGCATATGGCTGGGTTCAAACTGGGGTGGAGTGGTGAGCAAAAGAACTATGGATTAAACCCAGATGTGTGTGACTTGGTTGAATTTTTGCATTGTTCAGCATTCCGTCCATCATTTGCACGGATCTACATTTTAGCAACCTACCACCTACCAGCTTCTGGCTAAAGATGTACCCTGTGTAAAGAAACAGCAGTGCATTTGTGGATCATTGTATTTACATTTTAACTGGAATGAAGGGTGGGTGTGACTACTGGAGGGTCTTTATACCTGCAACCATCAGCAGTAGGCGCTGTATACATTGGTCTATGTTCCTGTTATTAATAGGGGTGTTTACTTTATTTGATGTCAGTGCAAGGTGTGCATTTCTATTTTATTTGTCTGAAGCGGTAGGGAGGTTCATGTTGAGAGGAGTTGTAGATTTTCCTTAATTGCTAAAGTATCAAATGCACTATACATGATAGGGTCTTGGATATTTGAAGACCTTTGCACCTCTTATGGCTAGGAAGCAGGGAGAAATGGGCTTGTGACATGTTGGCATTTATACAGTGTGCTGGTCCGTGCTCTACTTATGTTTTTGCCCACTGCTCCCTTCCTCCTATAGTCTTTTCTGGTCCTTCAGGGAAATACTAGACGTGTGGCTGCAGAAGGGGTTAGGTGATGGTCACAGACCACAATGAAAGAGAAAATAAAAACGAGTAGTGCTACTTTTGGATGTTTGTTCAGCAGAACAACTAATATTGATTTGAGACATTCTGGTAGCTTAAGCATAAATAAACGTAATTCGTCAGGTAGCATAAGCGTATCCGTCAGGCCAGGAACGTGTTTCCATCTCTACTGTGATTGAGCCCAGGTATCCTTGCTAGGTGTGACATGGAATGCTGAGCCTTTCGAGTAACTCACTACCCCTCCATCTCAAAGATCCTGATTCATCCACTTCTAGACTGACTTTCTTCAACTTAGTTCTCTTTCCGTTTGATCCAGCGGTATACTTAACAGACACTCCACTACCATATACTCACCTGTGCCCATAAATCACAACACACTCCGTATCAAGTAGACCGCTGGAGTCTTTATAGTTTTATGATTTTCATATTTCTCAAGATTAGTTATCTAACATTATTACTAACTAACCTTTCACTGATCAAAAAGTTCTTTCCTCTGGTCGATGGACCATTAGTTGAACTAATTGGTGATAATGAACATAATTCTTAACTGTTCTTTAATTAAAGAAAATAACCACAGACTCTGGAAGTTTTAAAACCTTTATCTAAATTAAATGAATGTGAACCATCTCAAAATTTCAGCACAAACACCCTCATTCATAAAAGTGTAATTTCAAACGAAAATACTTCAGACTCATGCAATAACTATGCTCAGAAAAGAGAGGATAGACAGAAAACAACATCTACAAACGGACAAGAAATAATAATTACCAAGTTTCTGCTGTGGTGGGAACATGCGTGGGGCTGCTAAGACTGCTACGCAAACTTGCCCCCTTCTGTCGTTCACCGCACTCCGCATGGCAGTGACTGCACTGATTATCTCTCGTTTAGACTACGGGAATTCACTGTATGTTGGCCTTCCAGAGAAGCAGCTAACAAAACTCCAGGTAGTCATGAACAACGCTGCCAGACTGATTTTCAGGCTCCCTAGGAGGGCCCATGCTAACACGCTACTACAGCAGCTACACTGGCTCCCAGTGAAGCAGAGAACCAGATTCAAGGGGCTATGTATAGCCCATAAAGCAATCCATGGACAGGCCCCAGCATATATTAAAGAACGCTTGGTAACCTATGTACCAGGGCGCTCCCTTCGGTCTTCAGATGCTGGGTTACTGTTCTGCGCTCGCTTCCTGAGCTCCTCGAAGGGGGCAGAGCTTTCTCCACATTGATCCCCCAGTTCTGGAATAAGTTGCCGGAAGGCCTCCGCAAAGAACCAGCACTTCTCCCTTTTAGGAAAAAATTAAAAACCATCCTTTTCATAGAAGCCTGGGGCACAATCTTGGCCTAGTTAGGACGCACCACCCAGTAGAGTTGCTATGGTGCCTTCTCTCACAGCGCTTAGAGACCAGTTGGTGATATGCGCTTTAGAAGCTCCAATTAACATAACATAACATAACAGCGGACGTTGCCATGTTGAAACAGAAAAGTGGGTAAAGGGGAATGCCTGGACCTCGGTGAGGGGCAGTTGATGAATGTAAGGTTCCCGTCCGGGAACCGATGGACGCGTGACCCAAGAACCGCCGGAAAGCGCGATAAGGGCGAAGGTCTGGTAGTCACCAAACCGGATGCGATGAAGGTCTGATGTTGTAAAAGTATCAGGATGCCATGGTTACGCGCGGAAGATGCTGCGGCAGTCGTGCGATCAGCCTGTGAAAGGATGTTGCTTATTGAAAAGTCACCTTTTTAAGTCACTTGCCTGCGGTAAGGAAATCGGCTGATTTCCCTCTGCCCTGTCACGGTTGCTCACTCACTCTTCTTGTATTTTTTTGCGTTCAATTTAATTGTTTATTAAATCTTATTTTTTCATTAATATATTTATATTTTCCAATTTTTATTACCAAAATTGTGATATTACTTCTAATCAAATTGCATGGGACCCTTGTTTTCCTTAGCAACTAGTATGACCATATCGCAGGGCAGGACCACAGGATGTGAAAGAATGTACCCCTCTCCCCACAATCTCGAAGGCAGAGATCTGTAGTGCATTGGCCCATGGCCTGAATTGCAGTGCGGGAATACTATGAATGGTGTAGAAAACCAATTGAATTAATCGGAACCCCGCATTGTCACCTCCCAGAAATCCCCTGTAGCCTCCGCCCACCACCCATCCTCACAGTCCCCAATATCCTCTTCCCATTTAGTCCTCAGGGTGGCCAGGATGTCAGGCGAATTATATAATGAATTGTTGTTTAAGGTATGTGCCTTGTTATAGGTTTGTCCCCCTAATCTAATTACTTATAGGTGGAGATTAAATCTCATGCATTTATGTGGAACATAGCAAGATACTTGAACGAACCTTCATGTACAGAAACGTGAAATAAGAAATCCCAAATGCAAATAACAATTCACAATTTGCGTTTTCTTATTTGTAATGTACTAAAAAGGGCCCTAGAGAGCTAACGAATCATTATGATTTGTATTCGCAATTTAAGAAATTGGTACTACAGAATCGCAAATTGTGCATGCCTTTCGCAAATTGTTCATGTTGCTCTGGCTATTGCCGATGACATCGGCAATTCAGGAAGTAGGAAGCCAAGCTGTTTGTGGAGAGAGCACAGGAATACGAAAGTTTTTTCTGTGCTTTTGGTGACATTTCAATTAACTTAAAATATCAAGTCAGGAGTGTTTAAGGGTTTGGCAGCAGAAAAAAGATTAAAATTCAGTGATGCCGACCTAAAAACCCTAGTTGAGGACTGCGTGGCCAAGGTAGTGTTTAACCTTTTTATAATATATAAAATATATTTTAATAAATAATGTGTTAATGTTTTTTCCTACAAAGAAACATCAGACAACCCTGTCAGTAAAGAAACTTGAGATGAGACAGGAGGAACATCCCAAGCTGAAGAGTCCCTCAAACACTTAGGACGATGAGACCTACAGTCTCAAATATGGAATATTTGGAACCAGATGACATGCTAACATCACCATCGGCCAAACTAATCAACACATCCACTACCATTTCTGCAGCTATTTATGTGACATAAGGACATTATGTACTTGAGCCTCAAACAATCAAGGATAGGCCTTGAAAGCGTCAAGGAAGAATTTAAGAAGATCCAGGGCTCTTAACTCAGTGTTTTTTAAAACCAGAGAATGGTATGGTAAATGTCCAAAAAAATGGAATAAAGCCATATGCCATTTATCACGTAGGGTTACTGATTTACAGAAAAGCAATCATACTGGATTAGACTTTAGAAAACAGAATTTCGGACATAGCCGATGCAGTCAAAGTACTATGCCAAACCTTTATAGAAGAGGGCAAAACAGAGAGATTTGGTCTGTCTGTTGAGAAAATATAGCGACAAGTACTACATCTATGTGTCGCAGAGCTTTACAATTTTAGGCACAATTAAGTAGACAAATTGTGACAAAAACAGGACAATACAAACGATTAGTAATGTTTTAGAGGTAATGAGGAGCCCTACTTAATTTTTTAGGACGCATTTTATTGAGTTTTAATTGGCAAGTTACATACATGAGAACAGTGTAACGAAACCTGAAAGAAAGAGAAAAACCATGGTGCATAGCTTCCAGCCTCCCCCAACGTTCCACACTGCCCTCGTCCCAAACCCCAGGAATTGCCCCCTCCCTTGGTAGGTTGGGGACAGCATTCCTACTTCAGTTCTAAAAGGTAAGAGTACCTGACAGCGAGGAAGGTGCGAGTGTCAGTAATGCCAGGAGTGTAGTTTAAAGACATGTAGTATGAGCAGTGGGAAAGTGAAACCCACAGGTCGTCAGGTGTCAATGACCTGACAAACAGGGAATAGAGAGAAAGTAAACCTTATGATGCCGACAAACTTATTTAGAAATATTACAATGTCAAATTTACTTTATCTTGTCAACTTATTTGAAAGAAAAAAATATTTTTGAGATATAACAAGAAGCACATATGGTTGCTCAAACTTATGCGTAACTGTATTTATCTTTGTTTTGCGAAGAATACATTACAGTAAAATAATATGTGTGAATTCTGTTCTACAGTCTCCTTCCTCCACTGAATGTAAATTATCTTGGGCAATGTTTGTTTATTTGGAGGGGAAATTAATCGCCACCAGCATCCTCTTCAATAACTTCCTCTGGTAATCCCCTCCACATTGCTATATTACTGGTGTATAAGCCAAAGCCCTTCCACTACTAATGAGACAACTAAATCTGCCCTTCAAAAATCCCAAAGGTCCAATCAAACAATTACATTCCTGGCTTGTTTGTGGCAGTGGTGGGGGAATCCTATCGCCCGACATCCGAACCATGTTAATTTTTATGATGGGCAAGAAGTTTTAATGTGTATTTTGTCAAGACTGCTTTGCATATAGCTGGGTCCAAACTGGGGTGGCGTGGTGAGCAAATGAACGATGGATTATACCCAGACTTCTGTGTGACTGGAGGTGAATGTGTGCATTGTTCAGCATTCCGGCCATCATTTGTTCCTTTTACTTTTGTCGCCTTAAGTGGGAAGGGTATGCCCAGACATGGGCCCCGTGCTCACTGTGCCACTGGATTCAAGCTAGCCTGGCTGATGAGGGGTGATGCCCCGAAACTGGCCCCAGGATGCTTGTGTCCGGTCCAGGGAGGAGCTGGCTTGGCAGTTTGGGCTGGACTGTTCCCACGAGGAACAGGGTCAAGACAGATTTGCATATGGCTGGGTTCAAACTGGGGTGGAGTGGTGAGCAAAAGAACTATGGATTAAACCCAGATGTGTGTGACTTGGTTGAATTTTTGCATTGTTCAGCATTCCGTCCATCATTTGCACGGATCTACATTTTAGCAACCTACCACCTACCAGCTTCTGGCTAAAGATGTACCCTGTGTAAAGAAACAGCAGTGCATTTGTGGATCATTGTATTTACATTTTAACTGGAATGAAGGGTGGGTGTGACTACTGGAGGGTCTTTATACCTGCAACCATCAGCAGTAGGCGCTGTATACATTGGTCTATGTTCCTGTTATTAATAGGGGTGTTTACTTTATTTGATGTCAGTGCAAGGTGTGCATTTCTATTTTATTTGTCTGAAGCGGTAGGGAGGTTCATGTTGAGAGGAGTTGTAGATTTTCCTTAATTGCTAAAGTATCAAATGCACTATACATGATAGGGTCTTGGATATTTGAAGACCTTTGCACCTCTTATGGCTAGGAAGCAGGGAGAAATGGGCTTGTGACATGTTGGCATTTATACAGTGTGCTGGTCCGTGCTCTACTTATGTTTTGCCCACTGCTCCCTTCCTCCTATAGTCTTTTCTGGTCCTTCAGGGAAATACTAGACGTGTGGCTGCAGAAGGGGTTAGGTGATGGTCACAGACCACAATGAAAGAGAAAATAAAAACGAGTAGTGCTACTTTTGGATGTTTGTTCAGCAGAACAACTAATATTGATTTGAGACATTCTGGTAGCTTAAGCATAAATAAACGTAATTCGTCAGGTAGCATAAGCGTATCCGTCAGGCCAGGAACGTGTTTCCATCTCTACTGTGATTGAGCCCAGGTATCCTTGCTAGGTGTGACATGGAATGCTGAGCCTTTCGAGTAACTCACTACCCCTCCATCTCAAAGATCCTGATTCATCCACTTCTAGACTGACTTTCTTCAACTTAGTTCTCTTTCCGTTTGATCCAGCGGTATACTTAACAGACACTCCACTACCATATACTCACCTGTGCCCATAAATCACAACACACTCCGTATCAAGTAGACCGCTGGAGTCTTTATAGTTTTATGATTTTCATATTTCTCAAGATTAGTTATCTAACATTATTACTAACTAACCTTTCACTGATCAAAAAGTTCTTTCCTCTGGTCGATGGACCATTAGTTGAACTAATTGGTGATAATGAACATAATTCTTAACTGTTCTTTAATTAAAGAAAATAACCACAGACTCTGGAAGTTTTAAAACCTTTATCTAAATTAAATGAATGTGAACCATCTCAAAATTTCAGCACAAACACCCTCATTCATAAAAGTGTAATTTCAAACGAAAATACTTCAGACTCATGCAATAACTATGCTCAGAAAAGAGAGGATAGACAGAAAACAACATCTACAAACGGACAAGAAATAATAATTACCAAGTTTCTGCTGTGGTGGGAACATGCGTGGGGCTGCTAAGACTGCTACGCAAACTTGCCCCCTTCTGTCGTTCACCGCACTCCGCATGGCAGTGACTGCACTGATTATCTCTCGTTTAGACTACGGGAATTCACTGTATGTTGGCCTTCCAGAGAAGCAGCTAACAAAACTCCAGGTAGTCATGAACAACGCTGCCAGACTGATTTTCAGGCTCCCTAGGAGGGCCCATGCTAACACGCTACTACAGCAGCTACACTGGCTCCCAGTGAAGCAGAGAACCAGATTCAAGGGGCTATGTATAGCCCATAAAGCAATCCATGGACAGGCCCCAGCATATATTAAAGAACGCTTGGTAACCTATGTACCAGGGCGCTCCCTTCGGTCTTCAGATGCTGGGTTACTGTTCTGCGCTCGCTTCCTGAGCTCCTCGAAGGGGGCAGAGCTTTCTCCACATTGATCCCCCAGTTCTGGAATAAGTTGCCGGAAGGCCTCCGCAAAGAACCAGCACTTCTCCCTTTTAGGAAAAAATTAAAAACCATCCTTTTCATAGAAGCCTGGGGCACAATCTTGGCCTAGTTAGGACGCACCACCCAGTAGAGTTGCTATGGTGCCTTCTCTCACAGCGCTTAGAGACCAGTTGGTGATATGCGCTTTAGAAGCTCCAATTAACATAACATAACATAACAGCGGACGTTGCCATGTTGAAACAGAAAAGTGGGTAAAGGGGAATGCCTGGACCTCGGTGAGGGGCAGTTGATGAATGTAAGGTTCCCGTCCGGGAACCGATGGACGCGTGACCCAAGAACCGCCGGAAAGCGCGATAAGGGCGAAGGTCTGGTAGTCACCAAACCGGATGCGATGAAGGTCTGATGTTGTAAAAGTATCAGGATGCCATGGTTACGCGCGGGAAGATGCTGCGGCAGTCGTGCGATCAGCCTGTGAAAGGATGTTGCTTATTGAAAAGTCACCTTTTTAAGTCACTTGCCTGCGGTAAGGAAATCGGCTGATTTCCCTCTGCCCTGTCACGGTTGCTCACTCACTCTTCTTGTATTTTTTTGCGTTCAATTTAATTGTTTATTAAATCTTATTTTTTCATTAATATATTTATATTTTCCAATTTTTATTACCAAAATTGTGATATTACTTCTAATCAAATTGCATGGGACCCTTGTTTTCCTTAGCAACTAGTATGACCATATCGCAGGGCAGGACCACAGGATGTGAAAGAATGTACCCCTCTCCCCACAATCTCGAAGGCAGAGATCTGTAGTGCATTGGCCCATGGCCTGAATTGCAGTGCGGGAATACTATGAATGGTGTAGAAAACCAATTGAATTAATCGGAACCCCGCATTGTCACCTCCCAGAAATCCCCTGTAGCCTCCGCCCACCACCCATCCTCACAGTCCCCAATATCCTCTTCCCATTTAGTCCTCAGGGTGGCCAGGATGTCAGGCGAATTATATAATGAATTGTTGTTTAAGGTATGTGCCTTGTTATAGGTTTGTCCCCCTAATCTAATTACTTATAGGTGGAGATTAAATCTCGTGCATTTATGTGGAACATAGCAAGATACTTGAACGAACCTTCATGTACAGAAACGTGAAATAAGAAATCCCAAATGCAAATAACAATTCACAATTTGCGTTTTCTTATTTGTAATGTACTAAAAAGGGCCCTAGAGAGCTAACGAATCATTATGATTTGTATTCGCAATTTAAGAAATTGGTACTACAGAATCGCAAATTGTGCATGCCTTTCGCAAATTGTTCATGTTGCTCTGGCTATTGCCGATGACATCGGCAATTCAGGAAGTAGGAAGCCAAGCTGTTTGTGGAGAGAGCACAGGAATACGAAAGTTTTTTCTGTGCTTTTGGTGACATTTCAATTAACTTAAAATATCAAGTCAGGGGTGTTTAAGGGTTTGGCAGCAGAAAAAAAGATTAAAATTCAGTGATGCCGACCTAAAAACCCTAGTTGAGGACTGCGTGGCCAAGGTAGTGTTTAACCTTTTTATAATATATAAAATATATTTTAATAAATAATGTGTTAATGTTTTTTCCTACAAAGAAACATCAGACAACCCTGTCAGTAAAGAAACTTGAGATGAGACAGGAGGAACATCCCAAGCTGAAGAGTCCCTCAAACACTTAGGACGATGAGACCTACAGTCTCAAATATGGAATATTTGGAACCAGATGACATGCTAACATCACCATCGGCCAAACTAATCAACACATCCACTACCATTTCTGCAGCTATTTATGTGACATAAGGACATTATGTACTTGAGCCTCAAACAATCAAGGATAGGCCTTGAAAGCGTCAAGGAAGAATTTAAGAAGATCCAGGGCTCTTAACTCAGTGTTTTTTAAAACCAGAGAATGGTATGGTAAATGTCCAAAAAAATGGAATAAAGCCATATGCCATTTATCACGTAGGGTTACTGATTTACAGAAAAGCAATCATACTGGATTAGACTTTAGAAAACAGAATTTCGGACATAGCCGATGCAGTCAAAGTACTATGCCAAACCTTTATAGAAGAGGGCAAAACAGAGAGATTTGGTCTGTCTGTTGAGAAAATATAGCGACAAGTACTACATCTATGTGTCGCAGAGCTTTACAATTTTAGGCACAATTAAGTAGACAAATTGTGACAAAAACAGGACAATACAAACGATTAGTAATGTTTTAGAGGTAATGAGGAGCCCTACTTAATTTTTTAGGACGCATTTTATTGAGTTTTAATTGGCAAGTTACATACATGAGAACAGTGTAACGAAACCTGAAAGAAAGAGAAAAACCATGGTGCATAGCTTCCAGCCTCCCCCAACGTTCCACACTGCCCTCGTCCCAAACCCCAGGAATTGCCCCCTCCCCTTGGTAGGTTGGGGACAGCATTCCTACTTCAGTTCTAAAAGGTAAGAGTACCTGACAGCGAGGAAGGTGCGAGTGTCAGTAATGCCAGGAGTGTAGTTTAAAGACATGTAGTATGAGCAGTGGGAAAGTGAAACCCACAGGTCGTCAGGTGTCAATGACCTGACAAACAGGGAATAGAGAGAAAGTAAACCTTATGATGCCGACAAACTTATTTAGAAATATTACAATGTCAAATTTACTTTATCTTGTCAACTTATTTGAAAGAAAAAAATATTTTTGAGATATAACAAGAAGCACATATGGTTGCTCAAACTTATGCGTAACTGTATTTATCTTTGTTTTGCGAAGAATACATTACAGTAAAATAATATGTGTGAATTCTGTTCTACAGTCTCCTTCCTCCACTGAATGTAAATTATCTTGGGCAATGTTTGTTTATTTGGAGGGGAAATTAATCGCCACCAGCATCCTCTTCAATAACTTCCTCTGGTAATCCCCTCCACATTGCTATATTACTGGTGTATAAGCCAAAGCCCTTCCACTACTAATGAGACAACTAAATCTGCCCTTCAAAAATCCCAAAGGTCCAATCAAACAATTACATTCCTGGCTTGTTTGTGGCAGTGGTGGGGGAATCCTATCGCCCGACATCCGAACCATGTTAATTTTTATGATGGGCAAGAAGTTTTAATGTGTATTTTGTCAAGACTGCTTTGCATATAGCTGGGTCCAAACTGGGGTGGCGTGGTGAGCAAATGAACGATGGATTATACCCAGACTTCTGTGTGACTGGAGGTGAATGTGTGCATTGTTCAGCATTCCGGCCATCATTTGTTCCTTTTACTTTTGTCGCCTTAAGTGGGAAGGGTATGCCCAGACATGGGCCCCGTGCTCACTGTGCCACTGGATTCAAGCTAGCCTGGCTGATGAGGGGTGATGCCCCGAAACTGGCCCCAGGATGCTTGTGTCCGGTCCAGGGAGGAGCTGGCTTGGCAGTTTGGGCTGGACTGTTCCCACGAGGAACAGGGTCAAGACAGATTTGCATATGGCTGGGTTCAAACTGGGGTGGAGTGGTGAGCAAAAGAACTATGGATTAAACCCAGATGTGTGTGACTTGGTTGAATTTTTGCATTGTTCAGCATTCCGTCCATCATTTGCACGGATCTACATTTTAGCAACCTACCACCTACCAGCTTCTGGCTAAAGATGTACCCTGTGTAAAGAAACAGCAGTGCATTTGTGGATCATTGTATTTACATTTTAACTGGAATGAAGGGTGGGTGTGACTACTGGAGGGTCTTTATACCTGCAACCATCAGCAGTAGGCGCTGTATACATTGGTCTATGTTCCTGTTATTAATAGGGGTGTTTACTTTATTTGATGTCAGTGCAAGGTGTGCATTTCTATTTTATTTGTCTGAAGCGGTAGGGAGGTTCATGTTGAGAGGAGTTGTAGATTTTCCTTAATTGCTAAAGTATCAAATGCACTATACATGATAGGGTCTTGGATATTTGAAGACCTTTGCACCTCTTATGGCTAGGAAGCAGGGAGAAATGGGCTTGTGACATGTTGGCATTTATACAGTGTGCTGGTCCGTGCTCTACTTATGTTTTTGCCCACTGCTCCCTTCCTCCTATAGTCTTTTCTGGTCCTTCAGGGAAATACTAGACGTGTGGCTGCAGAAGGGGTTAGGTGATGGTCACAGACCACAATGAAAGAGAAAATAAAAACGAGTAGTGCTACTTTTGGATGTTTGTTCAGCAGAACAACTAATATTGATTTGAGACATTCTGGTAGCTTAAGCATAAATAAACGTAATTCGTCAGGTAGCATAAGCGTATCCGTCAGGCCAGGAACGTGTTTCCATCTCTACTGTGATTGAGCCCAGGTATCCTTGCTAGGTGTGACATGGAATGCTGAGCCTTTCGAGTAACTCACTACCCCTCCATCTCAAAGATCCTGATTCATCCACTTCTAGACTGACTTTCTTCAACTTAGTTCTCTTTCCGTTTGATCCAGCGGTATACTTAACAGACACTCCACTACCATATACTCACCTGTGCCCATAAATCACAACACACTCCGTATCAAGTAGACCGCTGGAGTCTTTATAGTTTTATGATTTTCATATTTCTCAAGATTAGTTATCTAACATTATTACTAACTAACCTTTCACTGATCAAAAAGTTCTTTCCTCTGGTCGATGGACCATTAGTTGAACTAATTGGTGATAATGAACATAATTCTTAACTGTTCTTTAATTAAAGAAAATAACCACAGACTCTGGAAGTTTTAAAACCTTTATCTAAATTAAATGAATGTGAACCATCTCAAAATTTCAGCACAAACACCCTCATTCATAAAAGTGTAATTTCAAACGAAAATACTTCAGACTCATGCAATAACTATGCTCAGAAAAGAGAGGATAGACAGAAAACAACATCTACAAACGGACAAGAAATAATAATTACCAAGTTTCTGCTGTGGTGGGAACATGCGTGGGGCTGCTAAGACTGCTACGCAAACTTGCCCCCTTCTGTCGTTCACCGCACTCCGCATGGCAGTGACTGCACTGATTATCTCTCGTTTAGACTACGGGAATTCACTGTATGTTGGCCTTCCAGAGAAGCAGCTAACAAAACTCCAGGTAGTCATGAACAACGCTGCCAGACTGATTTTCAGGCTCCCTAGGAGGGCCCATGCTAACACGCTACTACAGCAGCTACACTGGCTCCCAGTGAAGCAGAGAACCAGATTCAAGGGGCTATGTATAGCCCATAAAGCAATCCATGGACAGGCCCCAGCATATATTAAAGAACGCTTGGTAACCTATGTACCAGGGCGCTCCCTTCGGTCTTCAGATGCTGGGTTACTGTTCTGCGCTCGCTTCCTGAGCTCCTCGAAGGGGGCAGAGCTTTCTCCACATTGATCCCCCAGTTCTGGAATAAGTTGCCGGAAGGCCTCCGCAAAGAACCAGCACTTCTCCCTTTTAGGAAAAAATTAAAAACCATCCTTTTCATAGAAGCCTGGGGCACAATCTTGGCCTAGTTAGGACGCACCACCCAGTAGAGTTGCTATGGTGCCTTCTCTCACAGCGCTTAGAGACCAGTTGGTGATATGCGCTTTAGAAGCTCCAATTAACATAACATAACATAACAGCGGACGTTGCCATGTTGAAACAGAAAAGTGGGTAAAGGGGAATGCCTGGACCTCGGTGAGGGGCAGTTGATGAATGTAAGGTTCCCGTCCGGGAACCGATGGACGCGTGACCCAAGAACCGCCGGAAAGCGCGATAAGGGCGAAGGTCTGGTAGTCACCAAACCGGATGCGATGAAGGTCTGATGTTGTAAAAGTATCAGGATGCCATGGTTACGCGCGGGAAGATGCTGCGGCAGTCGTGCGATCAGCCTGTGAAAGGATGTTGCTTATTGAAAAGTCACCTTTTTAAGTCACTTGCCTGCGGTAAGGAAATCGGCTGATTTCCCTCTGCCCTGTCACGGTTGCTCACTCACTCTTCTTGTATTTTTTTGCGTTCAATTTAATTGTTTATTAAATCTTATTTTTTCATTAATATATTTATATTTTCCAATTTTTATTACCAAAATTGTGATATTACTTCTAATCAAATTGCATGGGACCCTTGTTTTCCTTAGCAACTAGTATGACCATATCGCAGGGCAGGACCACAGGATGTGAAAGAATGTACCCCTCTCCCCACAATCTCGAAGGCAGAGATCTGTAGTGCATTGGCCCATGGCCTGAATTGCAGTGCGGGAATACTATGAATGGTGTAGAAAACCAATTGAATTAATCGGAACCCCGCATTGTCACCTCCCAGAAATCCCCTGTAGCCTCCGCCCACCACCCATCCTCACAGTCCCCAATATCCTCTTCCCATTTAGTCCTCAGGGTGGCCAGGATGTCAGGCGAATTATATAATGAATTGTTGTTTAAGGTATGTGCCTTGTTATAGGTTTGTCCCCCTAATCTAATTACTTATAGGTGGAGATTAAATCTCGTGCATTTATGTGGAACATAGCAAGATACTTGAACGAACCTTCATGTACAGAAACGTGAAATAAGAAATCCCAAATGCAAATAACAATTCACAATTTGCGTTTTCTTATTTGTAATGTACTAAAAAGGGCCCTAGAGAGCTAACGAATCATTATGATTTGTATTCGCAATTTAAGAAATTGGTACTACAGAATCGCAAATTGTGCATGCCTTTCGCAAATTGTTCATGTTGCTCTGGCTATTGCCGATGACATCGGCAATTCAGGAAGTAGGAAGCCAAGCTGTTTGTGGAGAGAGCACAGGAATACGAAAGTTTTTTCTGTGCTTTTGGTGACATTTCAATTAACTTAAAATATCAAGTCAGGAGTGTTTAAGGGTTTGGCAGCAGAAAAAAAGATTAAAATTCAGTGATGCCGACCTAAAAACCCTAGTTGAGGACTGCGTGGCCAAGGTAGTGTTTAACCTTTTTATAATATATAAAATATATTTTAATAAATAATGTGTTAATGTTTTTTCCTACAAAGAAACATCAGACAACCCTGTCAGTAAAGAAACTTGAGATGAGACAGGAGGAACATCCCAAGCTGAAGAGTCCCTCAAACACTTAGGACGATGAGACCTACAGTCTCAAATATGGAATATTTGGAACCAGATGACATGCTAACATCACCATCGGCCAAACTAATCAACACATCCACTACCATTTCTGCAGCTATTTATGTGACATAAGGACATTATGTACTTGAGCCTCAAACAATCAAGGATAGGCCTTGAAAGCGTCAAGGAAGAATTTAAGAAGATCCAGGGCTCTTAACTCAGTGTTTTTTAAAACCAGAGAATGGTATGGTAAATGTCCAAAAAAATGGAATAAAGCCATATGCCATTTATCACGTAGGGTTACTGATTTACAGAAAAGCAATCATACTGGATTAGACTTTAGAAAACAGAATTTCGGACATAGCCGATGCAGTCAAAGTACTATGCCAAACCTTTATAGAAGAGGGCAAAACAGAGAGATTTGGTCTGTCTGTTGAGAAAATATAGCGACAAGTACTACATCTATGTGTCGCAGAGCTTTACAATTTTAGGCACAATTAAGTAGACAAATTGTGACAAAAACAGGACAATACAAACGATTAGTAATGTTTTAGAGGTAATGAGGAGCCCTACTTAATTTTTTAGGACGCATTTTATTGAGTTTTAATTGGCAAGTTACATACATGAGAACAGTGTAACGAAACCTGAAAGAAAGAGAAAAACCATGGTGCATAGCTTCCAGCCTCCCCCAACGTTCCACACTGCCCTCGTCCCAAACCCCAGGAATTGCCCCCTCCCCTTGGTAGGTTGGGGACAGCATTCCTACTTCAGTTCTAAAAGGTAAGAGTACCTGACAGCGAGGAAGGTGCGAGTGTCAGTAATGCCAGGAGTGTAGTTTAAAGACATGTAGTATGAGCAGTGGGAAAGTGAAACCCACAGGTCGTCAGGTGTCAATGACCTGACAAACAGGGAATAGAGAGAAAGTAAACCTTATGATGCCGACAAACTTATTTAGAAATATTACAATGTCAAATTTACTTTATCTTGTCAACTTATTTGAAAGAAAAAAATATTTTTTGAGATATAACAAGAAGCACATATGGTTGCTCAAACTTATGCGTAACTGTATTTATCTTTGTTTTGCGAAGAATACATTACAGTAAAATAATATGTGTGAATTCTGTTCTACAGTCTCCTTCCTCCACTGAATGTAAATTATCTTGGGCAATGTTTGTTTATTTGGAGGGGAAATTAATCGCCACCAGCATCCTCTTCAATAACTTCCTCTGGTAATCCCCTCCACATTGCTATATTACTGGTGTATAAGCCAAAGCCCTTCCACTACTAATGAGACAACTAAATCTGCCCTTCAAAAATCCCAAAGGTCCAATCAAACAATTACATTCCTGGCTTGTTTGTGGCAGTGGTGGGGGAATCCTATCGCCCGACATCCGAACCATGTTAATTTTTATGATGGGCAAGAAGTTTTAATGTGTATTTTGTCAAGACTGCTTTGCATATAGCTGGGTCCAAACTGGGGTGGCGTGGTGAGCAAATGAACGATGGATTATACCCAGACTTCTGTGTGACTGGAGGTGAATGTGTGCATTGTTCAGCATTCCGGCCATCATTTGTTCCTTTTACTTTTGTCGCCTTAAGTGGGAAGGGTATGCCCAGACATGGGCCCCGTGCTCACTGTGCCACTGGATTCAAGCTAGCCTGGCTGATGAGGGGTGATGCCCCGAAACTGGCCCCAGGATGCTTGTGTCCGGTCCAGGGAGGAGCTGGCTTGGCAGTTTGGGCTGGACTGTTCCCACGAGGAACAGGGTCAAGACAGATTTGCATATGGCTGGGTTCAAACTGGGGTGGAGTGGTGAGCAAAAGAACTATGGATTAAACCCAGATGTGTGTGACTTGGTTGAATTTTTGCATTGTTCAGCATTCCGTCCATCATTTGCACGGATCTACATTTTAGCAACCTACCACCTACCAGCTTCTGGCTAAAGATGTACCCTGTGTAAAGAAACAGCAGTGCATTTGTGGATCATTGTATTTACATTTTAACTGGAATGAAGGGTGGGTGTGACTACTGGAGGGTCTTTATACCTGCAACCATCAGCAGTAGGCGCTGTATACATTGGTCTATGTTCCTGTTATTAATAGGGGTGTTTACTTTATTTGATGTCAGTGCAAGGTGTGCATTTCTATTTTATTTGTCTGAAGCGGTAGGGAGGTTCATGTTGAGAGGAGTTGTAGATTTTCCTTAATTGCTAAAGTATCAAATGCACTATACATGATAGGGTCTTGGATATTTGAAGACCTTTGCACCTCTTATGGCTAGGAAGCAGGGAGAAATGGGCTTGTGACATGTTGGCGTTTATACAGTGTGCTGGTCCGTGCTCTACTTATGTTTTTGCCCACTGCTCCCTTCCTCCTATAGTCTTTTCTGGTCCTTCAGGGAAATACTAGACGTGTGGCTGCAGAAGGGGTTAGGTGATGGTCACAGACCACAATGAAAGAGAAAATAAAAACGAGTAGTGCTACTTTTGGATGTTTGTTCAGCAGAACAACTAATATTGATTTGAGACATTCTGGTAGCTTAAGCATAAATAAACGTAATTCGTCAGGTAGCATAAGCGTATCCGTCAGGCCAGGAACGTGTTTCCATCTCTACTGTGATTGAGCCCAGGTATCCTTGCTAGGTGTGACATGGAATGCTGAGCCTTTCGAGTAACTCACTACCCCTCCATCTCAAAGATCCTGATTCATCCACTTCTAGACTGACTTTCTTCAACTTAGTTCTCTTTCCGTTTGATCCAGCGGTATACTTAACAGACACTCCACTACCATATACTCACCTGTGCCCATAAATCACAACACACTCCGTATCAAGTAGACCGCTGGAGTCTTTATAGTTTTATGATTTTCATATTTCTCAAGATTAGTTATCTAACATTATTACTAACTAACCTTTCACTGATCAAAAAGTTCTTTCCTCTGGTCGATGGACCATTAGTTGAACTAATTGGTGATAATGAACATAATTCTTAACTGTTCTTTAATTAAAGAAAATAACCACAGACTCTGGAAGTTTTAAAACCTTTATCTAAATTAAATGAATGTGAACCATCTCAAAATTTCAGCACAAACACCCTCATTCATAAAAGTGTAATTTCAAACGAAAATACTTCAGACTCATGCAATAACTATGCTCAGAAAAGAGAGGATAGACAGAAAACAACATCTACAAACGGACAAGAAATAATAATTACCAAGGATGGTGTGAAGACCAAACCCCCTGGCCAAAGGGCTGGTGTGGGTCCCCGAGATAGATCAGGAGACAAAGACTTCAGGACAGGATCAGGACCGGATACTTAACCTCTCTAAATACCGACAGCTGCGTCGCACCCCTCTCTGACACTCTCTTCCTCCTCGAGTTTCTTCCGCGATCTTCTTGTCTAACCCAATTAAATTAAGATAGAAGGTTCTGCATTCGTTTTCTTCATCAGCATCTCACAGCATCTCTCCCTGCATCAGCATCTCAGCAACACGAACTCTCAGACAGCATCTCGAGCTCTGCAATCATGTTCTCCTCCGTGCACACTAAATTAACTAAACTACCTCAATTATACCCTTCGTTCATCATGTACCAACCACTAAAGTTTCAATATCGCAAAAATACGAATTCTAATTGGTCAGGCAAGGGGGGATGATCATCACACCATGCTTACACATTACTTTTATTCTAATCATTCTATTGTTTGCAAACCCATCCCCTTAAAAACTTTATTCATTTCTTTCGTTCCCATACATATTCAAACTTTACTTGCAACAATTATTACAAGTCATGAATAGAAGTCTTCTTGACTGAACTCTTCACCCTCTTGTTCTCAGGGCACATCATTCTCATCCTTGAACGGCTGACAAAACCTTAGTCATCCTTCCGGGTTAACTTTCTTGTGAGCTTGTGCTTAAATCACGTGACTCAGCTTACTCTGATCAATTCGAAAGGCCCAAATGCGCACAAATAATAAAGTCAAAAAGACAAAAGTTACTTTCACAAATAAATGATTTCACTGTATACCACCCATCTCTACTCTAACCCTCTTTACTTATTAATACTTTTCCCGCATTAGCATTAGTAAAATAGCTGATTTTTATTTCGGCTAAGCAGATGCCATGCACGTGACTCTTCAAGACTCCATTTTATTGCCTTCTGCACATGCGCTAGAATTTCCCTCCAATTGTTAGTCCGTCATATTGCGTAGATGCAATTGACGCATGCGCACAATAATTTCCCCATTTAAAGCGGTATGAGTCCGTTTTCTTTGTTATTTTCATTAGTGCACACATAAGCAAGCTTCTCTAACCCGCGTATTCATGTGGTGCGCGTTATTATTTACAAGACATGGTTAGTAATTCGTTAATAAGTTAAACGAGAGGATAGTTTTCGAGCAAGTCTTTCTTTACGAGTCCTTGCTCCATCAATCCCCTCTCTGATGGCATTTTAAGCCATCACAAAATTACCCATCTCATCCCAGATGCCAACTTTAGCACATCTCAATTTTCTATTTCTTTTCTCATTTTTCCATTTATTATTTCTTTTCCTTCTAAATCTTTCATCTTCTTATATATCTTTCCTTTCATTTCTTCTAGTTGTATCTCCTCATTCTCTTTTCCGTTTCTTCCCTTTTCCTTCTTTTTCTAAATGTATTTTCCCTTTCCCTTTGTTCTTACAACATTTATATGTAATCATTAATATCATTACTATTGTCATTATCACAACTAATGGTAACATTATTTGACCTAGAAAACTTTTCCCAAAATCAATAAACCATTTCCCTATTGATGTTATACTCTTTGTTAGTTTTCCCCATACACTGTCAACCTCCAGTTGGGTCAAGTCTTTATGTATTCTTGTAATATTTCCAATATATCCTTTAATTTCTTTACTCTTGTCCGGAATATAAGTGCAGCAATGTTGAATTTTCAACATGCCACAGACTCCACCCTCTTTTACTAATAAAATATCAAGAGTAAGACGGTTTTGTAAAGCCATAGACCTAATTGCAACCATTTCTGTGTTAATCATTAAGAATCCCCCTGCAGTGTCTGTAGAAAGACGATCAACTATGGTTGATAATTTACAAATTTTCTGTGAATTTAGAATGACTCCAACTGAGGGCATCAATGCACTAAATATATCTCCTACTATTTCAGAAAAACTAGCTCTTCTTCTCCGTGTTAGTTCATTAGATTTTCCATTGATTCCATTGATTCTGTCCACATGATATATTTTCGGGAAAACTATTCCAAAATAACAGCTCCCGTACTATCTTGCAGGAAACCTATAATAGGCATTGTTCCCGAAGACATAATAAACTCCTGGAAATACAGGATCAGTTCCCCCTTTTAGTCCCCACCCTCCTAAAATTAGGAAGTTGTGTTCACACTCACTGGAACCAATGTAGTTATTATTATAATCTGTCTTTAATCTGTGGAGGCAGAATTTTCCCCTTTTCACAAAATCCAGGGACATCGCAGCATGAGCCTTGCCTTTTGCATAGATTCCCTCTTTCTCAGCCCATGGAGGTACATGGGTTTTCTGTTCAGCAGCTTTCTTTATTAAATCCTGTCTCCTTTCTTCTACTAAATTCAATAACTCTTTCTTCTTCACGTAAAGTACAAATTAAATTATTTTCGTGTGCCTGAGCTATATCTATTGAACTCATTGTTAAAAAGATTTCACCCATAAACTGTGCATTCCTACTACTAGCTACTGGATTGATTTTCTTTCTAATAGGCAATTTTGAAAATACATCATCTAGATTTGAATAAAAATACTGAAGTCTCCCTGTTGCATAAAATAAACTTGATAAAACACTACATGACACACCATATGTTAGAGGTATATGGTGATATGTCACCCCTTCTGATACTGATGAGAGTAACTTCATACAAACATAGCAATTATTAATCTCCATAGTATTAACATACGGAAATAATTTAGTAAACACATTTGAAGGCATATTATAGTCTGACTCATTATGATAATTTGCCTCATCTTCTACCCCTATTTCTATTTTAGTTCCCTTTATTCTATCTACATTTCATTAGTAATGGTATTATTTTTGTCACTTGTTTCCATTAACAAAGGTACTCCTACTGTTAGGAATAACCATACTAATACTACCAATAAAATACTACAAAAACAAAATCTAAAATATTTTTGTTTAGAACCTCGTTTTGGTCTTTCTGTGACTTCAACTTCTGCCATTTCAATATGAGAAAATGTCTTCTCTTTTTCTTTCTTTGTCTCTTTAATTTTCTTTTTATTTTAAGGAGGTCTTAATTTGCTTTCATCAATCTGAGCAACATGAACCCTTTCTGTTTCTTCACTTAAATCTAAGTTTTCAAATTCTTCGAGTATAACGTAGGTCCACTAAGGGGCCTTGTATTTTCTATTTAAATTTCTCAATCTTGGGCTTCTTCGTGTAAGTTTTACTAAGGTTTGTTTAGGTTCCGTTTGACTCGTAACTTTGTTTACTTGTTCTGGTTTCCTTTCTGATTTTCTCAAATAATATCTTAATTTCTTCACTCCTTCTGGCCAATTATCTCCTTTTCTAACTCTTTTGACCTGTACTGCACTTTCACCTTCTTTATCTCCTTTTAAAGTCCTTTTATTTTCACTTAATCTAGGCACAATCTGTCTTTGTTCTCTATTTTCTGTGCTTGGACCTTCCTCTACTTGCACCTGTTCAGGTCTTATTATAATTTGTTCTTCTTCTTCTGCCTGAACTTGTTCTTCTAGATCTACCTTATCCTGTTCAGGTCTTATTTCAGATTGTTTTTCTTCTTCCGCCTGAACTTGTTCTTCTAATTCTGCCTTTCCCTCCTCCGGTTCCTGAATGTCTTTGTTTATTTCGACCTGAGTGTGTTCTTCTTCCCCTGTCCTTCCCTGTCTATCTTCCTGTCTTTTCATTTTTGTTATTCTTCTCGTTTCGACAGCATCATCAGGTATTTCAATTATTGGTATCCAATCTTCCTGACTTGTACTTGGCTGTTCGTCATATAGTTGTCTTTCAGAGTCTATCACTCTAGACTCTTCAATTTCACAGCTTTCAACTTCTGACGTTTCAGCCTGTTCAGTCAGCGGTTGCTCTTGTTGTTCTGATGGGCTTGGAACTCTTCTGGGATGACTGGCATGAATCCAGTTGGGCAAACCTGCACACTTCACTGCTGTGGTAGTGACTAGGATGACTTGACGCGGTTTATCCCACCTTGGTGCCAGACAGGACTTTCTTGCGTGTTTCTTCACTAGCACCCAATCTCCAGGATTCAAATCATGTGCTTGGTCTGGCTGTCTTTCAACTGCTGTCTTTCAACTGCGTCTTCTCCAACCTGGTGAGAGACAGAACGCACCATTTCAGCCAATCCTTTGCAATAGTCCAATACCAGATCATCAGTTATAGTCATTAACTCATTACCAGGAATAAATGCTTGTCTCATTGCCCTTCTCATGAGAATCTCATGTGGACTCATTCCTGACTTTGTCAGGAATACTTCTGAGACCCATCAGTACAAGAGGTAATGCATCTGGCCATTTCAGCATTGTGGATGCACATACTTTCCCTAATCTTGACTTGATTGTGCCATTTAGTTGTTCAACTATTCCAGAAGCCTCTGGACGATAGGCACAGTGCAGTTTCTGTTCAATGTTAAATGCAGCACAGATTAATCGAATTATCTCATTATTAAAATGAGGTCCTCTATCTGATTCCAAAGTGACTGGAAAACCAAAACGAGGAATCAACTCCCTTAACAATAGTTTAGCAACTGTAAGACTGTAATTTCTTCTGGTGGGGTATGCCTCCACCCATCTTGAGAACAGGTACACTATGACAAGTACATACTTTAGTCCATTACAAGGAGGCAACTCAATGAAATCTAACTGCAACCTGGTGAAGGGTCCTTCTGCCTTTCCAATTTTTCCCCAACTAACCACTGTCTTCCTACCTGGATTTTGCTGCTGACAGGTTAAGCATCTTTGGCAAAGGCTTTCTGCGACTACCCTGAACTTTGGATTGTACCAACTCTGAATAATCTGATCATTGAATCTCTCCCTATGTGTGTTGCTCCATGATAAACTCTTGCCATTTTAGAGAGCAAACAATCTGGCATGACTGGTCTTCCATCTAAATACACCCATACTTCATCTTCCGACCTTTTTGTACAAGCTGATTTTATCCAAATTTCTTTTTCCTTTTCTTCAACTTCTTCCTGTAACTGTCTAATCTCATCCCATGTTTCTGGTATTGA
Organism: Calotriton arnoldi; assembly: GCA_963921515.1. NCBI lineage: Eukaryota > Metazoa > Chordata > Amphibia > Caudata > Salamandridae > Calotriton > Calotriton arnoldi. The sequence goes on from CAWUFW010012746.1 coordinate 342,304, forward strand.
GAAAAACATAAGTTGGCAACTGGTTTCACCGTTTCAATTTTTCTGTTTATTGGCATTGTATTTTTCGCACAATATCGAGCAATTTGGTCAGCATATCTATTGCCGGCTGCCACATAGTCATTTACTGACTGATGTGCAGCGCATTTAACAACTGCTACTTCTTTTGGCAATTGTAATGCTTCCAGCAGATCTTTCACATTTTTACTGTTTCTAATGGGAGATCCTGAAGAAGTCAGAAAACCCCTCTGCATCCAGAGTTGGCCAAAATCATGCACAACCCCGAAACCATATTGACCGTCCGTAAATATGGTTATTCTCCAATTTTTCCCATTTTTGCATGCCTTTGTTAAGGCCACCAATTAGGCTACTTGTGCAGATTTGACTCCCGGTAAACAGGATGCTTCAATTACCCCCGATATTTTACACACAGCATAAGCAGCACTTAATCCTCCTTCATTTCTCAGACAAGACCCATCCACAAATAACTCATGATCAGCTTCCTTTAATGGTGTTTCTTTTATGTCAGGCCGGGGCTTGGTACACAATTCAGTCACATCCAAACAATCATGATCAATTTCATCTCTTACTTCCTCATTGCATGGGTCTGGCAATAATGTGGCAGGGTTCATGACTGTACATCTTATTACCGTCACATTTTCTGCTCCCAAAATCACTCTTTCATACTTAGTCAGCCGACTAGGTGTAAGATGTTGTGTTCTTGTCAAAAGAATTTCAACTGAGTGTGGAACATAGACTTTTACAGAATGTCCCATCACTATTGACTCACTTTGCTCTAGACTCATACAAGTAGCAGCTGAAGCCACTGGATCCAATGTGGCAGAAAAATACGCCACTGGACGTCGGCTCAGTCCATGTCTCTGTGTTAAGACTGAAAGTGCACAATTTTCTCTCTCACAGCAAAACAACGCAAATTCTTTTGAATAATCAGGCATGCCCAAGGCAGGAGCTTCACACAAACAATTCCGCAATTTCACAAAGGCCTCCAAACATTCATCATTCCAATCAATTGGATCTTTGGCTCATTTGCTAGTCAATTGTATCAATGGTTTTGCTAGCATAGAAAAACTGTTAATCCACTGCCTACAGTACCCAACCACTCCCAGGAACATTCTCATTTCTTTTTGCGTCGGAGGTAGTTGCATCGCTTTGATTATTTTTATTCTTTCCGGTGTCACTTTTCTTACTCCTCTTTCTATTTTATGGCCTAAATATTTAACTTCTTGTTGACAGAACTGTAATTTTTCTGGAGACACCTTGTGTCCTCCTTCAGCCAAATGGTTCAGTAATGCAATTGTGTCAGTGACACAATCTTCTCGTGCTTTTGATGCCACCAGTAGGTCATCAATGTACTGAACCAGAACCGATTTTCCAGGCATAACCAATGACTCTAGGCACCTTTTCAGGATTTGGTTAAAAATTGAGGGACTCTCTGTGTACCCTTGAGGAACTCGGCACCATGCGAAAATACGATCTTCAAATTTAAAGGCAAAAAGATACTGGCTATCTGGGTGCAAAGGAATAGAAAAGAACACTTGGCATAAATCAATTACTGTAAACCAGCCCGCATTCCAAGGTATCTGATAAAGGATCACTGCTGGATTTGGCACTATTGGGCAACATGGCACTACAATTTTATTTATTTTCGTAAATCTTGCACTATCCTATATTTTCCACTAGGCTTTTTAAGTCCCATAATTGGTGAGTTACAAGGACTACTCATTATTTCTTTTAAAATGCCTCGTTTAACCATTCGATCGATTTCTGGAATAATTCCTGCTTTTACTTCTGGACTCATCTTGTATTGTCGTGTGTTTGGATAAACTGCACCTTCCTTTACTGGGTCTACATTTGACATCAGCCCAATATCTTTTCCTGTAAAATCCCACACTTCTGGATGGACTGTGGCTCTCAACTCTTCAGGTAATTCATTCTCGGTTATCAAAGAAAACATTTCATCTACTTCTGTTCCTTGCTTCATTAGCATCATTTTGTATATGACATCCTCATCAGGGGTCTGGAAAGCGACACCATCTGGTGTACAATAGATCGTGCAATTCATCTTGTATGATAGATCTCTTCCCAACAGATTTACGGGACTGGACTTGCAAACTACAAATCGATGCATTTCTTTAAAGTTTCCGATATGTACCTCCATCGGTTTTGTGATTGGGGTTCTAATCTGTTGATTTGACACTCCTATAACTTGGATGGACTCTCCCGAGAGGGGTAGGTTTGGGATGTCTTCTGTTCTCACAGTAGACCGGGTAGCACCAGTATCCAATAGAAAAGTGATGTCTTTACCTTCCACTTTCCCATCAACAAATGGACCCGACTGATCTACCGGCAAGGATGCGCCAAGCACGCACTCCTCTTCCTCCCACCTCAGGAAGAGGAGTGCGTGAAGTCCGAATTCTCCTCATCATTCTGTAAAAAATATTGTGCAACTGTTCTATTATTCTTACCACTTTCTCCTTGAAATCCGGTGTTCATACTGAACTTTTGGTGGCTCACAAAGTTTGGCATAGGAGCTGGTGGCACCTGATATTGTGGAGTAACTACCTGCTGCTGCTGATTCATAAGTACTTCATTCTGCATCTGTGGAATTAAATTTTGATTTGGCCCATTATTATTCTGAATACTCTTACACTCGTTCTTCCAATGTCCAAGCTTTCCGCACGCATGACAAGGAAACTTCTTCGCTTCTTCTCTGTTCATTCGTCCTCTATATTACTACCATCCGCCACTTGATCATTCTGACTCTGCTCTTTCACTTGATTATCAGTCTGAGTATTGGTTTTATTCTCCTGTTGCTCTGCCGATTTTACTTGTGCCCACATCATTTTCTCCTTTAACTTTCTACGCCTCGCCTCAATGTCGTCTCCGCAATATTTTGCATACTTTAAAATTTCATCCACTGTCTTACTATGCCAACACAACATGTGCTGCTGAATCATCTGACTAATCTCCGGTTTCAAACCATATACAAACCGATACACAAAATGTCCCATATCTTTATCACCAATATTCTCAAAACCGCTATACTGTTTAAACACCTGCAGTAACCTTTCATAATACGCATGTACAGACTCATTTGGTTCTTTAGTTGTCCTATCTATCTTTACCCAGTCTGTTTCTTTAAGAGGAATTTTCCCTTTCAAGTATGTAATCACTTGGTGATATTTCTTCATCACCTCCTCTGAGGGTGCTCCTGTCTTTGAGTCTCTAGCATACTCTTCACTTGGCCAATCAATTGTAATCTTACACTCGGTCCATAAATCAGCAGGTACCACAATGTCAAATAAACCATCCAAATCTTTCAATAAAACCTTTGAGACTTTCACAAATCTTTCCACCTGTTTATACCATTCCACTGGTTTCTCTCTCAATTTTGGAAAGTCATTTGTAAATGACTAAATATCTTGTCTACTCCAAGGAACATGAACGTATCCACCTCCTGGAAACCTCTCTCATTGGACACAATTTCTCAACCTTTTCTGTTTCCCTTACTGGAAATGCAGATGATGCTTCTCTCGCTTGAACTTCCTCTTTCTTTCTTATCCATCTAATTCTCCATTTATCAATGTCTCCCCATTTTCGCAAAATATTCATTAATTCCTTTATCTGTAGTCTCTTACCAGAAGCATTTACACTTTCTAAATCCTTGCCAGTAAAATCCACTCGATATGGTTTCTGCAACAATTTTGATTTCCCTATAACTATTCCAATCTCTGAAGCGACTTCTGTTAGTTTCTCATGAAATACTCTTGCTTTCCTGGTTATACTCTTACATAAAAATAATAACTCTTCATCATTATAAACGTTCAATCTTTCTATGCTCACACTCCCCACTATCATTTCTTCCAATTCCACTTTCAATCTGCTGATATCTAGCATCTTTGGTGGCGGGTTTCGATTATATATTTCCTGTGCCCATCTTTCTATATCTTCAGGGGTAACTACTGTTGCACCTCCAGTTCCTATTGGAACCAATGATCTCTTTTCTCTTAAATTTGTAGGCGTAACTCTTTTCGGAGTTTCAGTTGAAAGTTCTACATTCCGGAGACCCATTAGTGAAATAACTGATTCACTTTCACTGACCTGATCATCTGTAATTATTACTTCTTTTCTGGGGCTATTTAACGGAATTGTTACAGTTTGTGGTTTCTGGCAAGTCTTTTTATCTCCATACAATGGAATTACCGGACCAATGGTCACTGGTACTGTCAAAGCTTCAGCATTTAAATTTAATTGGCTTATTTTCTGAACTAATTCTTCTCTTGTTTTATTCAAAACATCTCTCTCATTATCCTGCAGCACCCTATTGAATGATGTATCATGTAAAATTTGTGGGGTTAAAGGCATTCCTATCACTGGTGCACTGGGGGTAACCTTACTAGTTGCTTCTTGATCCGGTGGTGGATTTTTAATTAAAATATCCTCTAACAACTTATCATCTGATTCACCATATCCTGTTGTATTCAAGTGTTTCGTTTTCTCTTTACACTTTCCTCCAGACTGTTCCTCAGCCATTAATACTGGATATAAACCTTCTGATAGCATAGCTCTCCTCCATTGTTTCATCTGCCCTTCGCGTGACTCATACAAGTGTCTAGGGAAAAATCCTCTATATCTCCCACTTCTGCATTTTTCGTGTTCATATGCCTCAGTCTTCCATTCTTCTAAAGCCTCATATTGCGTTAACCTAGGTTTTGGTTCTAAATCATTCATTCTCATTCTCAAATTCTGAAGAATTCTCCCGTTAAATGTACCATTTTCAGGAAACGCTAGCACTCCATCACCTTTCGTATATTCTATCCAATTTTCCAACCACACGCAAGTATGATATCCTCTTTCCATCATCATGAAAGAAGCTGGTGTCTTCGGTGGCGGAATAGGAATTCCTTCCTTAGTTAACACAGGCTTATCTTTCTTAAAGAAATTCTTAATTCTCTTTATAAATGACATTTTTCTCTTTTCTCCATACATCCTAGATGAACGATATATAAAATTGTATTCTGCAAACGCTTGAAATCTTCTATCTGCGCGTCTCTCACTGGCAGTCAAATCAGAATCCTGCATACAATTTCTCTTTCTACCAATCCTAGCGCGGCTTCTAACTGATTATCCAATCAAACTCAGGCTCACGCTCGTGGTCTGACCAATGCCAGCGCGGCCTTTTGTGACGTCAGTTCTGCTCCTTACTACTGACCCCTCCTTTACAAGGCTGCTTTTGTCACACGCCCGCTGTTTCTACCAATCCCAGCACGGCTCACTGTGATGTCAGTACAACTCTTGCGACTGACCCTCCCTTCACAAGGTAATACGAAAAACTTATTTCTTAATACTTTTCATTAAATTCTTTGTTATTAACAACATTAAAACATTTGCTACTCTGTCTGTTCCACTAAATCAAAGGATAGAATCTTTCGACTTATTCTGGAGTCTCAGAATTGCTCCTCTTCTATTGCGAGTAAAAACCTCTGTTTGCCCTTCACTCAAGCTCCAGAGAACCTGCTACTCCCCCAGCGTCACCCGTATTGGGAAATGAGACCGAAGTTTCACCAGCGAACCCCTTTTGCTATCATTCGCACTCCACTTTTATACGAAATAGTCCCTAGTTTAACACTGCCAGCCCTACCTAGCTTCTCAGTGTTATTCCAACAGACGAGTAACCTCACTGCAGTATGGCTTCTGTCACCACCCGCTATTCATTTCCCGGGAATTCTGGACAACATAGAACAAAGACGCTAACTCTTTTGTTAAAACATAAATCAATGATCTATACTTATCACCAAACTAGTCAATAATAACCATCCTCTGCTACCAGAAAACTGATCCAGCGGTATACTTTTTTTTTTGATAATCAAATTTTATTGTTTTACAGCGTATGAAACAAATCAGCAAATACACGATGGACAGTGAATCAATGACATTTTTCCAGTTAAAGTATCCCACATTTCCGCACTCCATAAGACCTGCACAGACAATAATAACGAGACAAATCATTCCGAACCTTCTACCGTACCCAGCCACTTCCCCCACACCCTTCGGTATTTCTTGGGGCACCCTCACCACGTAAAGGGCTTTCTCCTGGGTCGCACACCAGTCCACCCCCCGTCGCCACTGCCCAATATCCGGCGGTTCAGGATTTATCCATGCCGCCGCTATGTCCCGCTTTGCCACCATCATGGCTGTATTGAAAAATAGTTTGTCATTCCGGGACCCATCCAGCCCGTCCACGATTCCCAGTATTGAATGCCGTGGGTCATGAGGAACCTCCCAACCCAGGACCTCCGTTAGCTCTTCCTCAATTGCCCCCCAAAATCTCCCCAGTTGGGGGCAGGACCAAACCACATGGAAGAAATCAGCCGGGGCATGGGTGCATCACGCACAAGACGCATCGTGACGCAGGCCCGCTCGGTGCAAGCGCAGGGGAGTAAGGTAAGCGGCATGTAAATAGTAAAGTTGGATCAGCTTAAGTTTGGCAGAAGTGGTGACTGTCTTGGGTGCCATAAGGGCGTCGCGCCAGTCCACCTCGTCGAGGGGGCCCACCCATTCAACCCATTGGTCCTTCAACTTATCCAGGGAGGTGGAAGTGTTGTTGACTAGGGTGCGGTATATGCGGGAAATGCCCCCTTGCCTAAATCTCCCAGCATTGTCTGCGCCTCTGTAGGGCTGTGTTCGGGAAGCCGCGTGTCATCCGCAATGTGCGTCCGGAGTGCATGCCTCAGCTGCAAGTACTTGTAAAATTGGGAGGATTGTAAGGAGTAACGGGTTTGAAGTTCCTGAAAGGAAAGCAGGTGGCCTGTAGCCCATATATCCCCTAGTTGGGTAATACCAATGAGATCCCATGATTTAAACCCCTGCAACCCACTAACGTCCCGGAGCCAAGCCCCATGCCAAAGGGGTGTACACCGAGTGAGCCTACGCGTCCACCCAGTGTGACGCAACGAGGCCCGCCAGGCCAGGAACACGGAACGTGTGACATCGGGTAGCTGGGACGGGATGGGCCTCCCGTACAGCATTGCTTGGATGGCGGGTAGGCCCAGCTCGAGCCGGTAGGCCGGATCGGACCAGCCCCCGTTCCAGCGGTATACTTAACAATAGATACTCCACTACCATATACTCACCTGGGCCCATAAATCACAACACACTCCGTATCAAGTAGACCGCTGGAGTCTTTATAGTTTTATAATTTTCATATTTCTCAAGATTAGTTACCTAACATTCCTAACTAACCTTTCACTGATCAAAAAGTTCTTTCCTCTGGTCGATGGACCATTAGTTGAACTAATTGATGGTGATAATGAACTTAATTCTTAACTAATCTTTAATTAAAGAAAATAACCACAGACTCTGGAAGTTTTAAAACCTTTATCTAAATTAAATGAATGTGAACCATCTCAAAATTTCAGCACAAACACCCTCATTCATAAGAGTGTAATTTCAAACGAAAATACTTCAGACTCATGCAATAACTATGCTCAGAAAAGAAAGGATAGAGAGAAAAGAACATCTACAAACGGACAAGAAATAATAATTACCAAGGATGGTGTGAAGACCAAACCCCCTGGCCAAAGGGCTGGTGTGGGTCCCCGAGATAGATCAGGAGACAAAGACTTCAGGACAGGATTCAGGACCGGATACTTAACCTCTCTAAATACCGACGGCTGCGTTGCACCCCTCTCTGACACTCTCTTCCTCCTCGAGTTTCTTCCGCGATCTTCTTGTCTAACCCAATTAAATTAAGATAGAAGGTTCTGCATTCGTTTTCTTCATCAGCATCTCACAGCATCTCTCCCTGCATCAGCATCTCAGCAACACGAACTCTGACAGCTTCTCGAGCTCTGCAATCATGTTCTCTTCCGCGCACACTAAATTAACTAAACTACCTCAATTATACCCTTCGTTCATTATGTACCACCCACTAAAGTTTCAATGTCGCAAAAATACGAATTCTAATTGGTCAGGCAAGGGGGGATGATCATCACACCATGCTCACACATTACTTTTATTCTATCATTCTATTGTTTGCAAACCCATCCTCTTAAACTTTATTTATTTATTTCGTTCCCATACATATTCAAACTTTACTTGCAACAATTATTACAAGTCATGAATATAAGTCTTCTTGACTGAACTCTTCACCCTCTTGTTCTCAGGGCACATCATTCTCGTCCTTGGACGGCTGACAAAACCTTAGTCATCCTTCCGGGTTAACTTTCTTGTGAGCTTGCGCATAAATCACGTGACTCAGCTTACTCTGATCAATGCGAAAGGCCCAAATGCGCACTAATAATAAAGTCAAAAAGACAAAAGTTACTTTCACAAATAAATGATTTCACTGTATACCACCCATCTCTACTCTAACCCTCTTTACTTATTAATATTTTTCCCGCATTAGCATTAGTAAAATAGCTGATTTTCATTTCGGCTAAGCAGATGCCATGCACGTGAGTCTTCAAGACTGCATTTTAATGCCTTCTGCACATGCGCTAGAATTTCCCTCCAATTGTTAGTCCGTCATATTGCGTAGATGCAATTGACGCATGCGCACAATAGTTTCCCCGTTTAAAGCGGTATGAGTCAGTTTTCTTTGTTATTTTCATTAGTGCACACATAAGCAAGCTTCTCTAACCCGCGTATTCATGTGGTGCGCGTTATTATTTACAAGACATGGTTAGTAATTCGTTAATAAGTTAAACGAGAGGATTGTTTTCGAGCAAGTCTCTTTCTTTACGAGTCCTTGCTCCATCACCTTTGCTGTGAGAAAGGAATTAAGTTTTATTTGCTGCTGAGTGAGTGTGTGTGTGCTACATGCACTAGATATCTTTTATTCTGAGTGACACAAACTTGCACATCTAGTGAAGAGTTGCATCTCTTCATCTCAGTGATGCCTTCACTGCTGCTGCCATTACTACACCCGTACTGTGCAAGACAACCTTGCACAGTACGGAAAGTAGTCAATTACCAGTCTGCACTATGCTTTTAGGCACTATTTCTCTACATATGAAATCTGTCACAGGCAAACTGGCTGAGAAGTGGTTGTAGTGCACAAGGACACATCTTCACACATGCTATACAACTAGGCAGTACAACATTTCCATATAAGGGTGCATCACCATTCACTGCATAATTATACTGGCATTTGAAATGTATGTTGCGCAGTATGGTGCACTGACTGCAGTGCAGGCTCTCTCTGTGCAGATGTTAGTGATATATGGAGTAGGTAGGGCAAGCAGATAGTCACAGAGGGCAAGTACATTTCTGTAACATTTTGTCCCTTGGCCAAGTAGATTTTTTTTTATTTTCCACACCCCTATTGTGGGCAGCATTTTTTGAAAACTGATTTTTGTTGAACATTTTTGTATATGCAAAATTTGTTCTATTTAATTGACGATTTTTACATGCAGTTATTGAAGTTTGGATTACAGATCTTATAGGTATACCATCATTTGTTACATATCTGCATTGTATCAAAACATCTATTGTCTACATTAAAGGTGTACAGGATCTAGCTTGAAACAAACTTCTGAACAGGTATGGAAACAACTCCTGGCATAGGCAGGAAGCGAGTGCGACGAGTAGGCTGGCTAGAGAAGATAAAAGCTGGGTGCAGTAGTTAGGTGGCATTTACACAATACGTGAGGACAAAGGGAATAAGGACAGGGGGATTTTGGGGGGATTGGTGTATTATGACCGGGTTCACGGGGGATGGGTGGCTAGTGAGAGTTTTGAAGTTAGGTGTATGGTCTTATGAGAGACCATGTTTGGGGTGATGGCTAATGAATACTGGAGAGTTAGGCGGGAGTTCTGCATTGCCCAGGTGAAATCAATGGACTAGGCAACATGTCTCTGGGAGTTCTTTTTTTTATTGCCCTCATTTTGCCATCGCTCTTGTTTGGACTCCTCTTATCTCTCTATACCAAAATGTGAAGGCCCTCTGGAAGGTATAGAGAGCAGAGATTCCCCACAAAGACAGTGCTGTTTCCACTAACAACTCCTGTTCACTTGTGGGGGCCCTCGGAGAAAAACTGGAGGCGCCAGGACCAACAGCATATTTGGCTTAATCATTGGACTCACTTGTCTTCTCCATCCAATTCACCAGTGTAGACCAGATCTTATCTCTACTCATTGGGTCGCAAGCCATGTCTGATTTACTTGTGTAAAATAATGTTCTTTAAACATTCAACAACGGTTGGGGGATTTGCTGATTTCCAGAGCCTGCATATCTCCAGTCTCGCCAGTACTATCGTACGAGTTACTTACCTTCGGTAACGATGTATCTGGTAGAGACGTTGTCTAGCCGCAGATTCCTTAACTTAGAATATCCCCAGGCATCAGACTGGATCCGGAAAATTTTGCGCAGCAGCACCTCTGCGCGCCGGGGGCGGCGCCGCCTGGCTCCGCGCTGACGTCGTCCCCGGACATGACGTCAGTGGAGCCATATAGGACCCTCCCGGCGCGCTGACGTCAGTTTTCTTCGGAGGAACTTTTCCGCGCCACAACACGGAGCCCCCAGTAAAACTGTGAGAGTATGGGAACAGTGTGCGAATAAAAAAGAAAATTAGTGAGAGAGAAAGAACCAAAGGGTGAGAAAGCACCATGAACGACAGTGAGAAGCACTGTCGACTGAAAGTTGTTGAAAAGGAAAGAGCAGAGCAATACTCTGAGAAGCAGTTTCGCAAAACCGAAGTGAATGCCACCCCTGAGGCAAACCGATCTATAAAAAGAAGACCAAGGCAGACGACAGAAAGTCTGCACCAGATGAAGTGAATGAAAAGAGCAGAACAGTACACTGAGAAGCAACCCCGCAAAAGCGAGAGAATGCCCTCTCCTGAGGTAAAACGGCAATGAAAAGAGCCAACAGCGACAGGCAAGTAAGCCCCAAACCACAGGATTAAAGAAGAGAAAGAAAGAAATAGGGAGACTCTGTCCCCCGTGAGAGAACCATTGGACTGAGGCACAGGCCAAAAAGACCTCAAAACCAATTGACTGGAGGAGTGTCAATGGAGAAGGTGGGTGGGAGGGTAGAGAACACCAGTAGGCCCCAACTGGAGGAAACCCATGTGGAAAAATGCAGAAGGACACCTGAACTCACCGCCCAAGCATGAGATTGGGAGGAGCAGAACAAGTAAACCAAAGGAATAAGCCTGACGGGGAGGGAGGCGAGAGATACCACCGTGCAGAAAGACAAAGCCACCCCAAGGGAGGCGAATGCAGAAAACCCCACCTGAAAAGGTCCTCGCAGATCGGGGAGGATGGGTGGGCGTTAAGGAATCTGCGGCTAGACAAAGTCTCTACCAGATACATCGTTACCGAAGGTAAGTAACTCGTACATCTGATAGAGACATCTAGCCGCAGATTCCATAACTTAGAATAGATACCAAGGCCATACCTCATAGGAGGCGGGTCTGCGACAGAACCCCACTAAGTTCCCAAGGGAACAGAAGTGTCAACCAGTTGACTAAACACAGTGGGGGCAGCACTGCCAGAGTGGCCAACACCGGACTAGGATACTCCGTAGGGAGTGGCCAACAATGAGAGGCAAAGGCATCAAAAGCTGCCAAGGGCGGCAGGAAAGCCCTGTCGGTTAAACAGTGTTGAAAGGGAGCACAGAACCAGAAGGTCAGTGCGGAATGAGAGTGGATATCTTCTGTAAAAGAAGAGGAACTAAATGTAGGATGTGAGGGATCCGCAGGATCCGATGGACCTGCAAAAGAAAAAGATCCAGCTAGGGTACAAGAATGGACCGAGTCCGAGCATGCAGGACGGACATGCATGACAGTGAAAGAAGCACTGTGGAAGTGGGAACAGCAGCGGAAGGATGCTGACGACTCCCAGGATGAGTCAGTGTTACTGGAAACACAAGACCTGCCAATGCACCATCGCCCATTTACCGGACATGTGAAAGGGCGGGCATCAAAAGGCAGAATGGCAGAGAATGATGGCAATAACCACTGCTACGCACGTGGGGAATAGAAGTACACAAGAGACACTGTATGTACTGCCAGAACCACACCACGGAAAGGGAAAGGTACAATGAAGCGCCACGAGCAAACCTGAGATTCGAGAGACGCATCACCAGGGTGTATCGCGTGAAAGAGCCGGCAAAACTAACACACGTAGAAGACTTGCGCTCACGAAAAGTGAGGAACAAGACCACGGCCACCGCAAGAAGGACCATGCATGGAGGAGGTCTGGGTGTGTGTAGTACGCCGGACAGGAGAAAAGAAGACAGGACGCAGCCCGGTGGATGCGTTGAGAAAGAAAAGAAAAGGCACCATAGGCACCAACAGCCATGGTGGATCGGTACCGGACAGAGCAATGCCCAGAGCCAGACGCAACAGCCACAGGCGGTAGGAAAGATCCACCGTCTACCGCGAGACAGACAGGGAGGCCGAGCAGTACTGGAAGGAGTCAGTACGAAACGTACCGGAGGAACAATAAAGTGGATGTACGCACAATAGCCCACCAGGCAAACAATGTTCTGAGGAGAACACTCCCACTGAGAGCAGCAACTGCAGCCCGAAGGAAAGCACGACAACACATGCGCGGAATGCAGCAGGGAAATGGGAAGCTCTGGCAGGGGAAGTGGCCAGAAAAGCAAGGCACAAGACAATGGAAAGTATCAGCGTCTGGGGCCAGAACCCCACCATGGAGAGCGAAGTCCAAGCATGAAAGGACGACGCAGCATGGATAGAGGATAGTAGAACTAGGCAACGTAAAGTTGCAGGAAAGCACAGCAGCCCGTGACAGCGAACATACCAGGGAGCAGTCATCGGATGCTTATAGAACACAGAAGAATAGTGCCGAGCTAGCTGTGCGTGCTCGGGGACAGCGACAGGGTCCCTCTGGGAGGCACTCCACAGATGGGACGGCCGCAGCGAAAGAACCACGACGAGACAGTTAGGAACCAGATGTCGCAAGGAAAGTGGCTGACGAGAAAAGGCAGCACAAACCACCCAAGGGGGGCTAACCTGAAAAAACCCTCGTGGAAGAGGTGACACGAGGTAGAACCTCAAAGTCCTCCGGGATGAGGGCACACGACGACTTGACAGCCCTCTTGGGCCTCAAGAAATGGAGCAGTGAGATGCAGGGGAGTGCCACAGACCAGCAGCAGACACCATGAGAGAGGCGATAGAGCGAGACCAACAAATGGACCGCAAGAAGGTCCCAGGAGGGCCCGCAGCAGCAGTGAAAGTTTACAGGCACAGCCGCAGGACAACCTCGTGAAAAGGACCCCACAGGAGCCTACCAAGACTGCTGTGGGAAGGAGGCAGCTATACAATAGCCAACGAATACCCCACATAGGGTAAGTATCAACCCCAACAAGGGGCAACTCTTGAGCGTGAGCTCATAGACAGAGGATCAACAGAAATATAAGCAGCTGACCAGCTGCATGAAAGACAAGAAATCGCGGCGAGAAGCCGCCCAGGCCGTTCAGGTATTACAGCATGAACCCAGGGCCGACATGAAGCAGAGACAACACAGCAGAGGGTGAGGACAAAGTCCGCAACCGGACAAGAACAGAACAAAAACTATGGAAGGTTAGAAAGAGGGCGGTGAACCGCAGAGTCCGCATGTTCGTTAAACAGGGACACACCATCAAATGGCAAATCCCGGAGACTGTCACGAACATTTTCGGGGAAACCCCCATCGCGCAGCCAAGCATGGCGACGCAGAGCAACGGACCTGGCCATAGCCCGACCCACCGCATCGGTGGAGTCAATGGCAGACCGAATGGTAAAGCGTGCCATCTCTCGGCCTTCATGAAGGAGACGAGCCAGGTCAGCACGAGTACTCTCAGGGAGAGAAGGTAAAAGACACTCCACAGAGTCCCAAAGGGCACAAGAAGCCCGGGCAAAGACGAAAGCAGTGTTCAGAGCACGTAAGGCTGAACTAGCGGACGCAAAAATGCCGCGTCCACATGTCTCCAACCAACGAGACTCCCTAGTGGGAGGCAGCAATAGAGGCGGAGAGGAAGGCTGCGTGGCAAAAGCCACCTGGACTACTAGTCCCTGAGCCCCAGGCTGAAGGGACAAACAGGCTGGGCCACCAGGGGCCGGACGATGCCGATGCGCAATGGCCCGGTCGACAGGATCTCCTGAAGAGGGCCGTGCCCATGTTCCGAGAAGCGCGTCGAACAACAAGCCGCTAAAAGGCAGCAAGGGCTCAATATCCACCTCACCCTTGTGGAGGAGATCCAATAATGGATCGGAGGACAAGGAGACAGACGGAGGGTGCAAGTGTAAAACAGCTGCAGACCTGCGAATACCCCTTAAAATCAAAGCACCAGCTTCAGTGGGCGTCCTTGAGGGCGACAATAGGCCATCTGTAGGGGACGGGTGCCAGCTGACACGTCCCGCAGCAGGAGGAACAAGGGGCCACTGACCCCAGGGCATCGGAGCCAAATGGCATGGAGATCTCCCCGGGCATACCGGATCTGTGTCCTCCCGAAGTGGAGAATCAACTGGAACCGGCGGCTGCTCCGGCGTCGAACGACGTCGACCTCCACGAGAGGCGACCCGGCTGGGGCACGAGCCGGCATCGACGTCCCCACCACGGATAGGTGCGGAGAAGGAGTATGTCGACCAGGAGTCGACAGGCATGGTGCCGCCGGCGCCGCCGATGTCGATGCAGGGAGTCGCCAGGGGCCATGCGGAGACAGGGCAGAATGGCACGACGTGGGGCTGGGACGCCCATCCGGGTTGTGTCCCGACGTCGGCACGACTCCGGAGTCGAGGCACTCGGCCGGCGCCGAGGGCGAACCCGCCGGCGAAGATCCGACCTGAACGCCTACCTCCTCTGTGGGACCCGAAGGCGCGCCAGGGAGAGGAGGTGACCCGAAGATGGAGTGCAGAGCCTTGTAGTAGGCTTCCATCTGGGGTCGAGTCGCACCATCACCCGGAAAGGGCGGGTAAATGGAGGCCGACTCAAGGGGGTACGGCTCCGTGGTGGAACGGGAACCATGACCCCCATCGTCACGTTGAAGCGAGGTCTTTGACCTCCATGACTTGTGCTTGGACTTACCTTTAGGTGAACGACGGTCGCAGGAACGACTCCGGGAGCGGACGCGGACAGAAGAGCCAGCCCGAGAGCGGCGGGGAGACGCTGTGCGAGATATCCGGGCGGCCAGGAGCTTCATTCGGCGCTCCCGTAGGGACTTCGGATGCATCTGCCGGCAGGAGGCACACTCCACGGAGTCGTGGTGCGACCCAAGACACCACATGCAAATGGTGTGCGGGTCCGACGCCGACATCTGTCGCGAACAAGTCTCACACACCTTAAAGCCCGAAGGCATCGCACACCGTTCCCCGACGCAGAAGGCGTCAAAAAGGCCTGAAGAAAACAGGACAGAGGAACAGCTGAATCCCGGATCCGCATTGGGACGCGGAAAAGAAGGAAACGGACGTCAGCGCGCCGTGAGGGTCCTATATGGCTCCACGGACGTCATGTCCGGGGACGACGTCAGGGAGGAGCCAGGCGGTGCCGCCCCCGGCACGCAGAGCTGCTGCTGCACAAAATTTTCCGGATCCAGTCTGACGCCTGGGGATATTCTAAGTTAAGGAATCTGCGGCTAGATGTCTCTATCAGATACATAGAATATAAGCTTAGAACTAGGTGCATTCAACTGGTAACCATATGCAAGTCCAAAGAATATCAGACTAATGCTTACTTCCATTGGTTCCCCAAGTATTTCCTCCAGGAAGTTGCACACCCCTGTCCAAAAAGGTTTAATAATTGGGCACTCCATAAACAGATGCATGTCATCTGCTGCGGGATACTTGCACCTTGGACAGTTATACGTATTACCTGTGATCTTTGATAGCTTCTGGGGAGACCAGTAGACTCTGTAAACAGTATACAAATGATTCCTCTTGAGCGATGCAGGTTTTACTACTTTCTGCAACATACCGAAGGAGTCAGACCAGAGTTTCTTGATGTCTTCATCCCTGTATTCTCTGCCCAATAAACTTGTAATTTCGGTTTCTATATTGTCCTCGGCTTCCAAAAGGGCCCAATACCAAAAAGATATTTCTTTCTTCCACTTATCTGTTCTTGTCACTTGGTCCAGTTTTGGGTTTTCCTCCTCCTGGGGCCAGTTTTGTGTAGCCCACCAGGAGCAAAGCTGGTAATATTTAAACCTAGTCAGACTCCCTCTTGTAAGGTTGTTAAGCGCTTCCCAGCTTACTAAGCTGGATTCCTTTTTGAGATCTGCCCAGTAATATATGCCTCCCGTTCTCAGAGGCTGACTAAGTTGATCTCTCAGGCATTCAGGAGTGCCTGGAGATTCCCAAATCGGAGCCCGCGATGAATAGTATGGAATCTTCAGTCTCTTTCTTATGTAAACCCAGGTTTCTAACGCCGCCCTTAAAATCTTCAGCCTTACTTTTTTTTTAAACTTTGGATCGCCGTATTTATAAAGAAAATGTTGCTGACCTTGACAGACATCTCCTAACATAGCTTCAAATAGTATTCCCAGTGATGATCTATCGGTCTTATTTGCCAACATACGAAATTTTTTTAAATGGAAGGCAAAACAATAGGTAAGTAAATCTGGTAAAGCCAATCCTCCCGCATCAAGCCCTCTTCTAAGCCTTTTCCATGCTATTCTTGAGCCCTTCGAGGACCAAATAAAGCTACCAATTTTTCCCTGTAGCTTAGCTATATCTTCTTTCCTGAATGATGGGGGATAGAATTATAGAGGAAAGTAATTTTGGGGAGAATAATCATTTTTACAAGGTTTACCCTCCCATAGATGTTTAATGGGAGGTTCGCCCATCGTGAAAATAAACTCGTTATCTCCTTGCTAACTTTCTTCCAGTTCACTAAAGGAATATCTTCTCATTTCTGGGATAGCTGTACACCCAAGTACCTCATTTGGTTTTTGGCTCCCTGACTTCTCGACCTCCGATTCCACTCCATTATTTCTGTTTTTCCCATATTAACCTTATAACCTGAAATTTTACCGAAACTCTCAGCCTTTTCCATTAAACTGGGGATTGCTTCTTGGGGGTTTATCGTATAAAGAATCAAGTCGTCTGCATATAAGGCTAGTTTGATTTTGAACTCCCCAAACCTAAAAGGAGAGATTGAGGTGTCTGCCCTGATCCAATTAGCGAAAGGCTCAATATACAAATCAAACAAAAGCGGGGACATGGGGCACCCCTGCCTCGTGCCTCTTGTAATACTAAACCACTCTGTTAAGTCCCCATTAACCAGCACCTTTGCCCTGGGGATCAGGTATAAATTTTGCACCACCTTAACCAGGTTTCTCGGGAAACCAATGCTATTTAACGTCTCCCACAGATATGCCCAGTTCACTTGATCGAAGGCTTTGGCAGCATCTATTGCAACTATAGTTAATGGAACCTCTCTAGTTTCAGCCATATCTATAGCCCCCATTATCTGGAAGGTTAATTCATTGAGTTGTCTCCCTGATATAAACCCCCTCTGGTCGGAGTGGACAACCCCCTTTATGACCTTAGCAACCCGTGATGCCACGATACCTGAGAAGATCTTATAATCTATATTTAAAAGAGATATGGGTCTATACGAATCTATCATCTGCAGATCTTTATTTGGTTTTAAAATTAGCGTAACCGTAGCCTCTGCCCATGAACTAGGTGGATTTTCCCCATTTATATATATTTTGTTAAACATAGTTTTTAAGATTGACACACAGATACATCTCCACTGGCAGACCATCCGGTCCTGCTGCCTTTCCCCTTGCCATTTTTTTACACTGTACCCTAACTTCTTCTTCTGTAATGTCTGCTTCTAGGAGTATCTTCTGTTCCACTGTTAATAGGGATAGTGTTATCATTTTTAGCCAGTTCTCTATATTCTCTCGTTCTGGTGTTATATCTTCGCTATACAAATCGCTCATAAAACTTCGAGCTTCTTCACGAATATCTATATCCGCCTGAAGCACTTCACCAGACCCTCTTTTAATTAAGTTTCTTATCGTATTTCTGGCCCCATCTGCTTTAGCTTTCCACGCCAGCAAGGAGCTACACTTCTCCCCATATGTGAAATGCTGAAGCTTACTTGCCCTCCATCTATCTAGTAGCTTCTTATCCAGCTGTGCCTGGAACTCAGCCTGCCGACTCTCCAACTCTTTCGCTAACACTAGTACATTACTTAGGCCTTCCAACGCTACTTTCTGCAATTCTCCTTCTTTTTCCTAAATCTCTCTGATTTTCCTCTCTTTGTCTTGTTTCATAGCCTTCCTCTTCCACCCCATTATGGACCTGATTATCCCCCTTAGATATGCTTTTTTTTTTTTTTCTTTTCAAAAACCTTTATTTAACTAGAATGCACAGTACAATTACATAGTTCCACAAATGCAAAAGATTAGGCACACCAATACATTGCAGCACAGCCGAGATAGTTACACATTAGTATGATATTAGAGACAATGCCATGAAGGGTTTTCATAAACCATTGTGAGGGGGCAGGAGCGAATGATCCGGGGGGAGCACCAAACATAGAGGGGGAAGGCAGGGAGAGTGGGAGGGCCGTGGACGGAAAGGGGACAGCTTATGGACCAACACCGGCGGCCACCGCGGGCGGGGAGCCGGCGGGGAGCGCGGGAGAGGTCGCAGATTGCTGAGGGTCACGACTTGAGAGGTAGGTAACAAGTGGGTCCCATATATCCAGTGGACGGGATTTGGCTGGCAGGAGATCCCAGAACTCAGACAGGAGGGTTTGGCAGCGGGATGCGTCTTGTAGCCAGAGAGGCACCTTGGGCGCGGGCCTACGGCCCCAACACATGGAGACCCTGCGCCGCGCCAGAACCAACAGCATGGCAGTCAAACGACGGGAAGCGTCCGGGCAAAACTTAACGAAGCCCAAAAGGCAGATCACGGGGTCAGGCTGGAGTGGTGAAGAAGTGATTTCAGAAATAATTGCACAGACCTCCTGCCAATATGCCGAGACTCGGGGGCATAACTAGGCAAGATGAGCAAAATCAGCCGCAGGCGCGGAGCAGCGCAAGCATCTATTACTTGCCACAATGCCTAGTCTATGGAGTTGGGCGGGAGTGCGGTATAGCCTATGTATGTATTTAAAGTGTATCAGACGCAAGCGGTAGTTGGGGGTGAGGCGTTTGATCTGAGTGCAACAGTACAGCCAATCCGCCTGAGAGATCTCGACTCCCAGGTCCTTGCCCCATGCAGAGCGCGCCCGGTCGGTGGAGATGGAGGAGGCCGCCAAAGTGAGAGCGTAAATTTTAGTCACCAATTTCTTAGGAGAGGGAGACGCATAAAGCGTATCGAGAGAGGTCAGCGAGGGGAGAGGTTGGGGAAAGGTGGAATGAAGCTTTCTGCAGACCGCCCGGAGCTGGTAGAATAACAGAGTGTCCATGGGGCCAGCGTCAGGGGCAAGCGAAAAGAAGGTGTCCCCAGGGTACAGATCCGCAATTGTGGCGAGGCAGAGGCGAGCAGCGTGTTTAACCATCCCAGACGACTGGAGTGGGGGGAAAGCGGGATGATGGGCAATGGGCATAGTGTTTGCTGAGAGCAAATCCGAGCCGGAGATCTTACGAATGCCGTCCCAGGCCCAGCGCAGGGTTTCGACCGTATCGATCTCAGTGCGTAGAAGCTTCGCCGGGGCGAAAAGTGCAGTTGTAAGCGGCCACGGGGTAGCGAGGTCAGCCTCCACTGCCACATGAGGTTGAAACGGAGTGGGGTGGAGCCAGAAATGAAGGAAACTGGCCTGAGCGCTGAGAGCATATAGCTTGAAATCCGGGGCTCCCAAACCGCCACGCGACATCGGAAGGGTCAGAGCGCTATAAGCGATCCTAGGTTGTCGTCCCGCCCAAACCAGGGAAATGAGCAGCGAGCAGATCTTGCGAAAGAAATGAGCAGTGAGAGGGATGGGGATGTTGACAAAAAGATATAAGAATTTGGGGAGCACCACCATCTTGGCGATCGCTATGCGCCCGGCCAAGGAGAGCGGCAGTCTGTTCCAAAGGGGGATCTTGGATTCAAACCAATCCACAGCGCGGCCAAAGTTGGCTCTCCAGAGTTCATCCACATCCCTGCTCAACCAAACGCCCAGATACCTAGTTGGCTCCGAAGCCCACACGAAAGGGTAGTCCGGTTCAAAGGGGGTCGTGGCATCCGTGAGAGGGAATAATACAGATTTGTTCCAGTTAACCTGGATACCGGAATAGCCACCAAAGCGTATCACCTCCCGGACAAGAGGACTGAGATTCTCCTGAGGGTGGCGAACGTAAAGGGTGACGTCGTCTGCATACATGGAGACCAGTAAAGCCAGCGCCGCGAAGCCGATGCCTCTCTGAGTATGATGCTGACGGAAACGAGCTGCAAGTGGCTCCATAGCGACGGCAAAGAGCATGGGGGAGAGCGGGCAACCCTGCCGGGTGTCACACCCGACAGGAATGGGCTCGGAGATCTGGCCGTTGATACGGAGACGGGCGGTGGGAAGAGTGTATAAGAGTAGTACCTTGCGTATGAAGACCTGACTGAAACCCAATCGGGGAAGGAGATAGAACAAAAAAGGCCACTCCAAGGTATCGAAAGCCTTGGTAGCGTCGAGTAAAGCAGCCACTGCCGGAAGCGACGGATTGATCTGATGCAGGACGGAGAAGATGGTCCGAAGGGTATGAGAAGTGGCGCGGCCGGGAATGAAACCGGATTGATCTGGGCGGGCAATGAGTGGCATGAGTGGGAGTACGCGGGAGGCGAGCAACTTGGCAAAGATTTTATTGTCTGTGTTGATAAGTGAAAGAGGACGATAGGAATCTCTCAACTCAGGGGGCTTGTCCGGCTTGAGAAGTAGTGTTAAGAGTGCCTCACGCAGCGATGGGGGGAACTGGCCCGATTCAAAGGATTCATTATACATAGCGGCAAGATGTGGGATCAGTATAGGGGCGAATGCCTTATAAAAGGAGGCCGGCAGGCTGTCGGAGCCAGGGGCCTTGTCACCCGGCATACTGTTTATGGCGGCTTGAATCTCTTCCTTAGAGAAGGGTTCATCCAAGTATTCCCGATGCGCATTTCCAAGCCAGAGGAGTTTGAGAGTGTTGAAGTATTGGTCAAGTGCATCGCGAGGCGGGACCGAACCGGCTGTGTAGAGTTGTGTATAAAATGCGGTGAAGCGCGCTTTAATTTCTTCGGGGGAGGTGGTGCGGGATGGCCCACCATCTTGCAGGGCAGTAATATACGATGCTGCGCGAGGCCGACTAAGAAGATTAGCCAAAGTTTTGCCAGGGCGATCGCCCTCGCCGAATCGACGCGCTCTCGCCTCTCTACCGAGAAAAGCCAGCTCCCTATTAGCCTCGTCTGAGAATTCAGTAAGCTTCTCGCGTATCTGAGCAAGCGAATCAGCGTTTGGGTGCTGGGCGTGGGAGGCGTCCAACAATTTGATCTCCCTTTCAATCTTGTCCAGAGTACCACGGATGGAGCGCAAAACACCGGATTGTTTAGAAATACATTCCCCGCGGATAACCGCCTTGAAGCCTTCCCAGAGCATGGACGGAGAATCCACCGATCCCTCATTAAGCTTAAAGTAATTCACAATTGCGGTCTGTATCTCGGCACAAAATACCGAGTTGCAAAGTGCGTTTGGGGGGAGCCGCCATGTGAAAGCGCGGCTAGGAGAATGGGGGAAACAGAGCGATAAGCTGACGGGAGCGTGGTCAGAAAGAGTGCGTGCCATATGGTCTACTGAGGTCATCCAGACCAGTGCGTCCGGGGTGGTGATCCATAAGTCCAGCCGGGACCAGCAGCCCCGTGAACCCGTGACACACGTACCCTCCCGCGCCGCGGGGTGAGAATGGCGCCACGCGTCGTACAGTGAGTTGTCCAGCAGAATGGAATTAAGAAGTGAGGCCGCGCGTGGATGGGAGAAATGGGAACCGGACCGGTCCAGAGCGGCGGACAAAGTCACATTAAAATCGCCCCCCCAGAGGAGAACGGCAGGGCCAAGAGATGATATGCGATGCCAGACTTGAGCAAAGAACTCAGGGTCGTCGCAGTTGGGACCATATATTGCCGCGAGTATCAGGGGCTGGGCCCGCAAGGTGCCGTAAAGTATTACAAAACGCCTGCCAGGGTCGGTGAATACCTGGGAAGTCTGCCTTGGGAGCCCCCTGCGCAGAAGTATGGACACCCCCCGGGAATAGTTGGAGTAGAAGGAGGAGTGGATTTTACCCCAATGCCGGGAGAGGAGTCTAGTAGCAGTGGGCTGCATCAGATGGGTCTCTTGTAAAAAGCATATGTCCACCTTGTGGCGAGTGAGATGGGCATGTACCAAGCGTGCCTTACGGAAGTCATTCAGCCCACGGACGTTCCAGGTCCAAAGTGTAGTATCAGTCATGGTGCTGTGGTCGGGGGGGGGATGTCCGGGAGCAGTGGCATAGTGGGCAGAGACTGCGTGTATGGCCAATGAGCGGTGCAATGGGAGGTGTGCGAGAAGAGCATTTCGTTTATCAAGGGAACAGTTCGACAGAATGTAAAAAGACATATCTGGCAATCCCAGGAATGGACCAATGATACAAACCGAACTGGCCCCTTAACCAGAAGAAGCCTAACCTGAAGAGGAAACCTAATGACAGAGAAATCATAGGCAATCGACTGTGCATACGGAGGGAACCACATGTAGACAAAAAAAGGGGAGGCAGGCGGTGCCGGACCAAAGAGTACCCACCTAAGGAAGGGTGAGGTGCATTGTACAAACACAGCACAGTGATCAGGCATAGCAGTGTAGTGATGCATACTAAAAAGATACGACAGAGGGGGACCAGAAAACTTTTTTTTTTTTTAAAAACACCCCGACCCAAACAGATCCACCACACGAAATGCAGTGTGAGGGCCCCAGAAGGGGGCAACAGTCCCCAAACCCCCCCCCCCCCAACCCAACCGCCCCACTCCCTCATCCCAAAAAACATTTCCGAAAAATCCACCACCCCCGCACCCACTCCAACCCCCCAATCAGGCTGAGATACCACCCATTCCTACCCCAGGAACCCGTAACTTGGAAGAGGGGAAACCATGTTAAGTAAGGGAATTATCCTGTGAGGGCATGGCAGAGCTCAGCGTACTCCCCCGCAGTGAAGCAGGGTGGCCAAGCTGCGAGAACATCAGACAACGTTCAAATAGTAGTCAGCCAGTAAATCACAACCAGTCAATCAGTGTCACTGAGGTGGTCAGTTGCAGCGGTCTGAGAGCCAGATGGTGAGGGACGACGTGGTTTATCGAGTTTCTTGGCAAAAGCGAGGGAGTCTCTAGGATCTGGAAATACAAGCGTTTTTTCGCCCTGACGGACTCTCAGCTTTGCTGGGTAAGCCAATGAGTAAGAGACTTCGTGCTTTTGGAGGATCCGCTTCGCTGGAAGGAATTCGCGGCGAGCTGCCTGGACCGCAATAGTATAGTCAGGGTAAAATGAGAGCGAATTGCCTTGATGATTTATTTTGCCCCTTTCTCGTGCTGCGCGGAGAATGGCATTGCGGTCTCTGAAATTTAGAATTTTTGCAATGATGGGACGGGCTGGTAATCCGGGGCCAGGGCGTGGGCCAAGAGAGCGATGAGCCCGCTCAACAATGAAGACAGAGGAGAGGATATCACCAAAGAGTTCCCTGACGAGCTGCTCCACAAAATCCTCCATGCGGGAAATATTGGTGGATTCGGGTACTCCCGTGATGCGGAGGTTGCTCCGCCGGGAACGCGCCTCCAAATCCTCATTTTTATTCCGAATGATGTCAAGTATTTTGTCCATCTGCAATAATTTTTGACGATCTTGAGTGGCGGCGTCCTCAGCGTCAGAAACCCTGGACTCAACGTGCAGGAGGCGAGTGTCATGAGAGTCCACACGGGCCTTAACCGAGTCCAGGCGGGCAGACAGTTGGTAGAGTTGGGCCGCGATTCCGGTGACCGTGGACTTAACGTCAAGCATAATCGCTTTCAGATCATCGTCACGAGCAGGGGGTGCCTCCATTATGACCGCGGGGTCGCCACTGTCCGATCCAGCACCGTCCTGGCGTGTCAATCTGCGCTGATCAAAGGTGATTTTAGGTTGCTTTGGGTCGGTCCTCCCCATGGCGGTCAGAATCAGACAGGTGGTACCACCAGGGAACAGGAGGGGGAAATAGCGACCAATAGGAGCAGCGTCAAAGAGCGCAGCAGGCGAACCACAACCACACAGCAGTTACGGGCAGAACAGGAAACATAGCAGGGACACCAGCACAGGGGAGTAGCAGCGGTCAACCTCCGCGAGAAATGGACGCAGTGAGGCGATGAAAGGACGTGGCAGATGGCGAAGGCACCAGGGCGGCAGCACAGCAGGGTGATGCAGGGAGAGCACGGCCCTTTAAGCTGAAAGCAGTGTAGATACCAGAGGTCACCAAGAAGGGTGGTCAATTATCCAGCGATGGCCACCAGCCAGGCTAGTGGCAGAGTAGGAGGGGAGCACAGGGGATCACACTGCGCGCCACACGGGTCCCAGGCTATGTTATAGAAGCCGCCACCGGAGGGATGTGTGCATTGAGGAAATGTCACCAGATGACTGAAGGCGCCGTGGCGACGCCGCGGTATGTATATGCAGAGGTGGACTCACAGCATTCAGGATAGCCGTCCAGGGGCCATACAGGGGCACACGCCAGCTGGCGCAGAGCAGACCCCAGGGCCGAAGCAGGTCCGGTCTGCGAAGGAGGAGAGCCAGCCCAAGGTAGGATGCAGCAGCAGCTGGGGCCCAGGGCCAGGCACGTCCGAGGAGCGGGAAGAGCACCAGCCACCAGAGACAGGGGCAATGGGGGGGGAAGGCGTGTTGGGCCGCAGGAGGAGGCAGCAGGGGCGAGTGCGGGCTCAGGGCTCCCCGCACCACTCAGCAGCTTAAAGCAGACCTCAGGGCCGAAGCAGGCCCGGTCCGCGGCGAAGGACAGCAAGCCCGATGTAGGATGCAGCCTCAGCTGGGGCCCAGGGCCCGGCACGTCCGGGGAACAGGCATGATGCAAGTCACCAGGGACCAGGGCGGTAAAATCAGGGTGCGTTGGGCCGCAGGAGGAGGCAGCAGAGGTGCGTGCGGGCTCAGGGCTCTCCGCACGACTCAGCGGGGAAGTGACCGGGAGCGCGTGCCAGTCTGGGGCAGTCACAGCGAGGAGTCGCGGGGGCACACCGCTCCCGTCACCAGGCCCGGGCACTCGGAGCAATCAGATAGAGCGCCAGAAGGGGGAAAAAATGGCGCCGGAGTCGCGAAAGGCCCGGGCCGGGCGGTACAACTAGTGGGCCCCCAACCCCGCCGCAAAGAGCCCCAGCGGCAGTGACACTCACCGGACAGAGCAGTTCGGGATCCTCCGGAATCCTTCAGGCGGCACGGAGCCCCAGGCGACCCAGTCCGTCAGCAGGGGGAGGAGGGCCGGGCCTCGCCGACCGCGAGGTGTGGGCCCGGCGCCGCGATCAGGCGGCAGGTCTCAGCCCTCACGAGTCGCCAGGGAGCAGGAGCAGCACCGGTCGATGCCACAGGTAATATCAGAGCAGGAAACTCTGGTTGTAAGCAATATAATTGCCGTCGTCTGCAGGATTCTGACGGATATTTAGCTTGGCCGGCAGAGCCCACTTAGAGTGCGGCCATCTTGCAGCCGGCCAAGCCACGCCCCCCCCCCCTTAGATATGCTTTAAAAGCATCCCAAACTATCTGATCTTTAGCTGAGCCCAAATTAAATTGAAAATACTCATCAGTTTTTTCCCCCAGATTACCGATCACTTCATCTAATAAGATCGTCCTGTCTAATGTCCACCTCCTCTGCCCCTCTTTTTGCTTGATCCTCAGGGTCATGGCCACTGCTGAGTGATCCGATAATATTGCAGGGATGTGATTTACTGTCTCCACCTCTGTATACAACTCCTGATCTATAAGGAAATAATCTGTGAATGGTGTCTATACTTTTTACTATAAAAAGTAAAATCTCTAGCTTCCCCATCTTGCTACGCCAGATATCCAACAAATTGAATTCTCTGATCATATTCTTTAAACTTGCAAATGTTTTTGGGGGGCTAATGTATTTTACTCGTGAGGTGCGGTCTAATTCTTGGTTTAGAATTAAATTAAAATCACCTCCCATAATAAATCGGTGCTGTTGTCTCTAATAAGCACGATTCAAGATTTAATAGTGCTCCCGGATTATCTTCGTTTGGCCCATAGTATACTGCACACACTAAGGGTCTGTCCTGGATCAATATGGTAGCCACCAACCATCTCCCTGATTGATCTGTCTCGTATTTAACTACTTTAATTCCTGCATTGAGTCTTATGATAAGGGCCACTCCCCTTGTGCTTCCTCTTTGCTCAGAACAGAGCACCTCCTGAACCAATCTTATTTTACTATAACTCTGTCTACATTCTTGTTCTTCCAGATGAGTCTCTTGTAAAAATATAATGTGTGCCTCACTGTTCTTTAAAAATTCTGTTACCCGGGACATCTTTCTCCTATTCCTCGGCCCATTCACATTCCATGTTAGTAATTTGATTGTATTCGACCTATCCATGTTTAAAACTTTTTTCCTTATAGCATCCTAACTTCTTCAATCTAGAGCCCGACTCAATCAGGAGGACTACATTTTTTCTTTTTTTCCCTCTGCTACCCACACCCTGTGCTCCCAGGAAACCCCCTTTCTACTCCTTAGGCGGCTCAAACTGCCTTCGTGACCCCCCCCCCCCCCATCCCAGCAAGAAGCATTAAACGAGAAGACGAAGAAACAGCCTATTTCTTCCTGTTAAATATACACAGTATCTCGGTCTCTACTGACGGTACCCCCTTTCTAATCTCGTATGGTTGTTTGAGACTCATCCCTCCATCTGCGCCAGAAAAGTATCATCTTCCTCTGGACTACTGATGTTGTACATTTTGTTTCGCCACATTATTTTTAACATGGCCGGAAACTTCATTTGGACCTGGGCACCCCTGCTTCTCAGATCACTCATTCTGATCCCCAGCTCCCACTGCCTCTGAGCCGTTCTTTTTCCGAGATCAGATCTTATTTGGTAGCTGAATGTTTCATACGTTAGAGAAGCCTCCTTCAAGGCTCTCCCCAGTACTAACTCTTTCACCGCGTAGGTGAGGAAATTTACCAATATTTTCCTCTGCGCCTTCCTGGTCGGGTTTAACTTGAAGGGGTCTCTGTGAACTCTCTGGATCTCTTTCTCGAGCTCAATATCAGGTCTGTCCTTCAGAATTCCTTCTCTCAACATTTTGCATACAAAGGCCTTAATATCTCCTCCTTCTGAGACTTCCGGTACCTTAAGGACTCTTAAGTTGTTTCGTCTGGCCTGCATCTCGAGCCTCTCCATGTCCTCTTGCAGGGCCCTGTTCTGCACTCTCTATGAGTTATGACTAAGTTTACCAAAGATCATCCCAGTCTCAAGCCATTGGATGTGTGCTAAAGCCTTTGGCCTCCTCACAGGGGAGGAGTTTACTTCCAGCCTGCGCCCATATTAGCACAGTCTGACCCAAGGTTGTGACCAGGGGTAGTGCTGCAGCTTCCAAGCATAAGGTAATTGCACGCTTTGCTAGGAGGAGACTTAGGTCAATAAAACGGGTCGCAGTTTGGCTGGGCTTAAGTAACATGAGAAGGCCCAGAGCACAGGCTGCCCAGGTGTTGGGGGCAGGTAATGCTGTGCAGATGCTAGAGATTGATATACCCCTGCCCATAATGTTGTAGACAGAGACGGGCTGTTCCACATTAAGTGGTAAAAGTCTTCAGTTAGAGATTAGCAGCATGGGCAGGTCGCCGCAGCACTTGGGAATATTTTGTTTATTCTCTCTGGAGAGAGGTATACTCTATACAGGATGAGGAATTGAATTAGTTTGAAATTGAAATTCCAGGAAATTGTGTGATGTTATTCCAGTGATCTGGCCCACTCCTTTTCATGAAATGGTCTCCCTAGTTCAGTCTGCCAGTGCTGCAGTGTGTTAGGAACATAGCTCCATAGGGATTTGTAGAGCCAGCTATTGCATCGCCTTCCAGATCCGATGGCATAGAGTGATTCTATAAAGGTGTGTGCTGGCAGTTCTGAATCTAAAATCTCCTGTGTTGTTCAGAGTAAGTGGGTTATGAGTCCATATGTGAGAAACTTCCCTTCGTAGAGTGTGAACTGGTCTTGAAGAGATTTGAAGGACAATAAGCGGTCTTCTTGAAATAGGTCACCCAGGGTTTCAATACCTGCCCTTGTCCATTGAGCTAGGCCTCTGTGGTCAAAGATGCCTTGGGGCCCTGGGAGGTTCAGTAATGGAATGCTGGGTGTGTAGAGGGTCGGTTGCATTGTGATCATGCAGCAAACTGGCAGGCAATGGTGTGCCCATCAGGGAATACCAGATGGCTGAGGTCAGCAATTCTCATTCGATGATTGGCCCCAGTTTCTTCGAGCACAAGACCTGAAAGCTAGCGGTTCAACCTTTGTAACTGAGCAGCTAAACAGCAGAATTCAAAGTTGAGGGCTCCAAGGCCACTCGGATCAGCCAGTAGGCGGAGTTTCGCCAAAGCAATTCTGTGTCCCCTTTGGACTATATGAGGTCACCCAGGAGTATATATAATTCTCGGACGAAAGATGTGTGACTGTGAAGTAATGTAGGAGTCTAGGTAACATTAGGTTTTTAGAAATAGCGATTTGCAGCATAATGGGCGGTGGGACCGTCTGCCAGAAGGCTACCTGCTCCCTAGGCTCACTGCTCTAGACAGAATACCCAAGTCTTAGCCCAATTGATCAATATTAATGTCCAAGTATCGAATAGTGAAGCTCTGCCATCAGATTGGGTCCTCCCTTAGTTTTAGAAGGTGCGGGTGCACATCTGGGGAACATAGGTAAAGACAGGACTTTCCCCCCTATTCCCGAATAATCCAGAGATCTTACCAAAGCTATCAAGGATAGTAGAGATTGTATTTAAGTTTTGGTTAAAAAAAATTAAGTATATGAGGACATCAACAGCATATAGTGAGATCATGTGGGTGCCACCTGGAAGGGGAATGCCAGTGCTTAATTTGTGCCAAGTCCTCTTCAGGAGGCCACTGCAGCGTGCAACTACTAACTATCACACAACTAGAAGTGTGACAATTCACACTATTCCAGGACCCCAAAGCTATAAGAATGGCTTGGGGGTAGTTATCAGTCATTTTAATGTATATTCAAGTAATAACCAACTGTTTCTGTACTCATCTCTAAATTCGATAAACCCCGGCACCATGTGGCAGACTGTCATAAGACCCAGTGTGGACAATTAAGGGCTGATGCCAAGCACCGGAAACCACTGGCTTAAATGAATGACTTGGAATGTCCCTTGCCTGGTACTCATGCCGCAGTCGGACCGTTAGTGGCTCCATGGCGAGAAGGAGGATTGGAAGAAGGGACATCCCAACCTGGTGCGATTCTACACTGGAATGGGAAGGTGGGGGAGGGGGTGGGAGTGAAGGCTGGGGGTGGGGGAGTTAATGTCTTCCAAGTCTGACATGAGCCATCAAGTCTGTGTAGAGGAACCTCACAAAGTACACGATGCACGCTCCAAATCCAAAAGCATGGAGAACTTTGAATAGGTAGCTACAGCTAAGCTCATTAAATGCTTTTCCAAGATTCAAAATCAGGGCAGCAGCATTGGCCCATACTAGTGGAGCAGCCTCTATAATTCTGCACAGCCTGTGTAAATTGTTAGAGGTTTTTCTGCCTGTGGCAAAGCCACTTTGATCTGGATGGACTGAACGAGGGAGTAGTCTATCCAACCAGTCTGTAAGAGGATGGGCCAACTACATCCTTTCCAGGTTACAAGATTTGGGCCACGGAGGCTCCCGCATCGTCTCTGACAGCTCACCCCGGCTAGGGCTTCTTCACAGAGTTGGGTCAGGTAGGCATGAATGCTTTGTAAAATTCAATAGAGTCTGTGACCGGAGTCTTCCCCATGGGCAGTTCTTTTATGGCAGATTTAACCTCAAGGACCATGATGAGGGCATCAAGTTCTTCGTCAAAGTCTGTGTGAATCGTGGGGGACTCTAGGGAATCAAGCAAGTCTGTTCCAAGTTCTAGGGCCTGGACTGTGTCAGCCGTATACAGCCAGTTATAGAATAGGACGTGCTCAACAGCTTGCTGTGTATTTACCGGGGTTTCCCAGGCATCACAGAGTGTTGTTATGGGTGGGTCTTTTGTTTCCGCTTTCAAGATCCAGGCGAGGAGGCGGCCTCATTTATCTATCTCAGCGTGGGAACAAGCAGTATACACTGCCCAGTCAATGCATCAACATTTTTGCTACTCAGCTCTTGGTGAGGTAAGTAGCCCTCCACGACTATGAGGGGAGAGTTTTGGGCACCCCTCCCGGTCCAACAAGACTCTTGGCTTTACTCAGAACGGACTACAAAATACTGGCCAAGAACCTTGAGGACCGCCTGGCACCCTTGGTTCCGTCATTGGTTTACTCGGATCAGAACGAGTTCGTCCCGGGTCGCAATACCTCCTTAAATTTACGGCGCTTCTTTCATATCTTTAAATATTCCCCACATCGATAGCCTGATTCCGGGTATTTGGTTCTGGACCTCGAGAAAGCTTTTCCCTGGAATAGACCTTTTTTATTTTTCACCCTGCCACAATACGGTATCAGGAGTCGCTTTCTCCGCTTAATTTGGCTGCTCTACACCCAACCGCTCGATAGAGTCAGAACAGGCTCCTACATATCTGACCAAATTCAAATACACAGAGGCACCAACAAGGTCGCCCACTCTTCCTGTTACTTTTCTCCTTAGCCATAGAATCACTTTACATGGCTATCGGGACTCAAGGTGAGGACTGGGGCATTCAATTGGGAGACGTTACTCCCGTATTTTCTCTTTATGTTGACGACCTCCTCCGGTACATTTGGGAAATAAGCTCGATTTCTGATGCTACTGCCCACACACTTAAGGATTTTGCTGCTCCTTCTGGTTTAAGGGTTAAGTGGGCCAAATCATGCCTGTTTCCATTTACCCCTGCATACCCTGACCAGACCTTTGTACTTAATGGAGTTCCCAGGATCTGAGTCTGACACATTTCGATATTTGGGAGTCAGAGTGTATCATCTGCCAGATAACTTGTTCTATGGTAACCTTGTGAAGGCTACAACAGCCGTTAGGTCCCAGATGTCCTTCTGGCGCACGATCCCACTGTCTGTGATGGGCCGCATAGCAGTTCAAAAAAATGGTGGTCCTACCCTGGTTGCTCCCTTATTTTACTAACTTGGCCCTATAAATCACACATCCCTTCTTTCGCTCTTTTGAGGGAACCATGAGAGAGTTCATACGGAGTAACTCACATTGTAGGGTGGCGATGTTGAAACTTTAATAACCCAAAAACTAGGGTGGGGCTCGCAGTGCTGAACCTGGAATAGTATTAATTTGCCTCCCGCTTCCAATGGGTGGCCAGGTGGTTGGCACGTTTACACCTGTCTGACACTGCCACGCTGTCGCAGGCCTGGATTCTCCCAGCGATTTTTCAACTCTTTCACCCATGCACTCGTGGGAAACCGACGGAGTCACTGCTTCTCGGAGTCGCGTATCGTTGTTACCATCGATGTCTGTATCTCTCGTGATCCATGATCCCATATGAGCAGTGTTACCACTGCTCGGTACACCTAGGAGTTGTACCACCACTACGTCTGCGGAACTCTCCGCTTGGCTGGGGGTTGGCTTGCACACCCTGGGGGACCTATACTGGGATGGCGCACTTGTGCCCTACGACTCACTGGTGGAGGAGGGCCTATCCACGGGCCAATTTTTTTCTACACAACTCACTACTCGCTGCATTGGGCGGCAGATGGGGCAACATGATCCAGGAACATTCAATGCCTCTCACTATATAATACTTACATGTCATGGGGACAGGCAGACATCTCACGCACTGGTTTGCAGACTCACTACGTTACAACATGGCAACACCACTCCTGCCTCTGCTGCACCACTGGGAGGGGATCAGGCCCTTCCCTGCATGGACAAGGAGTGGGCTACCATATTAGAAAGTCCGAATCCGTTGCAACGCTAGTTTTCGCCTCATCCAATATTACATTGTCCAAAGGGCATACATCACTCCTGCAAAGATAAACAGCTACTTTCACCGCACTGACGCCGATTGTCCTAGGTGTCGCCTGCCCGACGACCTCCTTCATATGTTGGGAGCTTGCCCACTTCTCACTACTTACTGGTGAGGCATCACAACTCAGCTATTCGCCTGCACATGGCGCCCAACGCTGCATACATGGGAAGTATGTATCTTGGGTCTCTTTCCTAAGGCAAAGAGGCAGAAGGACACCTCCCGCTTCCTTGATTTCAGCATAGTGACCGCTAAATGCCTAATCATGAGGCGCTGGAAGTCACCCGAGCCCCTGCCCCTTGTGGCCTGGAGGCAGTCACTCCTGGTGTGGGCCCAGGCTGAGAGCGCTGCGTTGCACAGAAAGGATAATTTAGGGCTGCGTAAATACCCTATAGCTGCCAATTGGGACACCATACTGCATGACTTTCAAACCTAGAAGTACCCTGATTCAGATCCCCTGGGCACCCCACAGGGGAGGATGATGTAGGCGAGTAGACCTGACATATCATCTAGCATCGGACACACGGAGCTATGACTGGTATTTCCAAGCTCACCCCACATTAAAATTAAGACTTGCTGGTTTGGCTAGTAGAATTATGTGTATTTTTGACGATTACAGGTAATTAGGTGGGGCGGAGGGGGCTGGGAGATTTAGTTTGGGCTAGTTTATTTAGTTTGCTGACCCCCTTTGTTGTTGATTATGTAAATCATTTATACATCTGCCAACGCCACATGCCATGAATCCTACAGTTAGCCCAACATGAACATTTGGCTGATACTCCATTGCACTGATGCGCACATACTATCTTATCTTCGTATTACGAGTGCCTTTTTATCTGTTACATATAGCAATACCGTGTATTACACACTCTGGAGCATAATGAGGCTGCCCAACGTTTTACATGCTGGAATTGTGTATGAATGGCAATGTATCTTGTCCTGACATGTCAACTACTTACCCTTGTTTCACATGTAATAAAACAGATCCAAACAAAGAAATGAGAGCAGCTCCAGGATTGGTGGAGGCAGACTAACCCAGCACTCATTTTGAGGCTGGGGGCCTGTGCCACTAATCCCCCGGCTGTTACACAGCACTGGGAATGCTGGGTCTGCAGTGCGCATGTCGGGCTGGCCGTCACAAGACAGCCGGCCAATACTACATGCACACTGACAGGGGCAGCTGTCATCCTGCATTCACAGGATTCAGCCCCGCCCCCTGCCCTCACACTGCAGCGGCAAAGTAAAATGGCATTGACATGCCATTTTATTTATTTGTATTTACCTGCTGCACTCTCAGCAGGCAGGGCGACGCTCCTCCGCTCTTTAGGAGGAACTGCCCCTCTCTGCAGGATAGGAGTTTGTGGAAGTTACACAAGAAGGTGTTCAAGGCGATAAGAGAGCAGATGGGGTCCATTCACGGCGGACCGGTTTGCATCACGCTTGCACCATCAGGTGGCCAGACCCACAAGCAGCGGCAATGGATGCGTTTCTCCAGGATTGGAGTCAAGAGAAAGGGCACGCGTATCCCCCACTTGCCATGATAACGAGATTGTCAGCACAAATAAGAAGCCAGAAGACAGATCTAGTGGTCATCACGCCGATGTGGAGGTCACAAGTTTGGTTTCTAGTTCTAATGGAACTTTCTTTGGATTCTTCCAGGACTCTTCCCCAGTTTCGAGATTTTCTCCTCGATCCTCAGGGGAACCCACATAACCTGGTGGTGAACCAGCAACTACATCTCATGGCATGGAGGATTACCAGGAATGATGGAAAGTACAAGGACTTTTCAAGAAAGCTGAACAACTTTTCTGAAAGCCTGGACAGACGGCACAATATATAGGTCCGCTTGGACGAGATTGCTGAATTGTTGTCTGCAGAGGGATGTGGATCCCGTGGGGTCCAACACTAAGTATACTAAAATGTATTGTCCGCCCTGGCATCAGAGGGTATGGCCTACAAGTCAGTGAAAACATTTCAATCAGCCATTTCGGCAGGACATGTACCGATAGATTGTTCTCCAGTGGAAGAGCACCCGTAAGAGCAGAAACTGATGAGGAGAGTTTAATTATCTATTTCACCAGGACCCAGATATTCCTCCCTGTGGGATGAGAATAAGTCCTTAAATTATTTTTTGGGAGGAGCAATACGTATATTTCCCTGAAGGAAATTTCAGGTAAGCTGGCTATGCTGTTGTGTTTGATTTCATGCAGGAGGGTTTCAGATGTACAGGCCCTCGACATTACAGGTAAAGTATTTACTCCAGAATAAGTTACCTTTCACGTATCTAGAAGGACGAAAAGTAATTCAGGAATAATTTCCTATCCTGTTTTTGATGATAATCCAAAACTGTATCTTGTGAGATGCATCAAAGCTTATGAGACTATGACAGCTGAGATTCGACCTCCTGGTGAGAGACAACTCTTGATCTCTATACTTAAGCCCTTTAAGACGGTCTTGTCTCCAACTATAGAGAGATGGGTCGGATGGACCATGCAAGAGGCTGGGATTGATACCTCAATATTCGAAGCTCACTCAGCATGAGAAGCTATAGCCTCGAAGGCTTTCTTTTTGGGAGCCAGACTGGAGGACATTCTGATGGTTGCAGATTAGTCCATGGACTCAATGCTTAAAATGTT
The DNA here is from genome assembly GCA_963921515.1 of Calotriton arnoldi. Classification (NCBI taxonomy): domain Eukaryota; kingdom Metazoa; phylum Chordata; class Amphibia; order Caudata; family Salamandridae; genus Calotriton; species Calotriton arnoldi. Next base: position 377,025 of record CAWUFW010012746.1, read on the forward strand.
TTATTTTAAGCCAGCATTGGATATGGCATCTTTGGTGGTAAATAAGCTTTAAAAGAGAATAATGCTTGCCTCCTGGTCCCTACTTAAAATGTAATTTTCCTAGCTTTCGTTATGGAAAATTTCAATTCTATTAAGTACACGAAAGTGAGGATCACCCCCCCCCCCCCACACAACGATCTAAGGGACCATACCCTCCCAAATGCAACAGAGAATTTATGGAAATGATTGGATACGTATGAGGAGTAAGTAATGGAAGTATTCCTTAATAAGGCATGCCGTTTAAGTGAAGTTTTGTGAATACTTGTCTTAGAGTGATCTGAATATTATAAAATGTACTCTTAGGTTTTCATGGTTTTGTAGAGATTAATTTGTTTGGAACGGATTTAAGTACATATATATTATTTATCTTTGCAGGAAATGAGACTGCTTAACAAGATTATCATGCACAAAGGAGACAGATTCTGTTGCGCAAAAATAGAGGGGGCAAAAGGAACGAAGAAGGACTGTTATTCTTTTTAAAGGACTGTAATTGGTTGTGTTGTTTTTACAACACTTTGCCTATGCTTAATGGGAAAGGTAGTTTTGTGATGTTGGCTAAGGCTGCTGGTGTAATAAAGTGAAGAAAGTAAAGCGTAATCCTCGCCTCTGTGTCCTTAATAGAACTGAAACTTACCATTAGGATATCTAGGAAACTTTACATTGCCTAGGTAAAGGTGAGCAATCTAGGTTTGTCAGACCATGAAAATTCTATTGGACTCTGCTGTTAATTTTTACAGACAATTTCCTATATTTAACAGCAATGTGTGCGGGAAACTGCTCCAGGTGTTTTATTTACATTATGAAATGAATCAGCTAAATTTATCACTGTCAACTAAATATCTTTGACACAGTGATGATCGTATTATGATCACTGTTAATTCCATTAAATATCATCATCAAAATACCCTTGGTATGTGAAAGATCTAAAAATATATGTTCTGGGGAACATGTCTGCCTTTCGAAGGTGAGCTTTTTATTTTAATGTTTAAGTTTTAATGTTTAAGGTAACAGTCATACTTGACTAGGAGTATTACAATTCCTTCATGTTCACAACATGTTTCATATACACACAGTTAAGTTTCTCTGCCTTCCAAAAGCTGTTACTACTGGCAGCGCCCATTGTTCTAAACATCTATCTTTAGGCAGAGTGATATCACGCTGAAGCAAGAAAATGCAAGATACAATCCTCCTTAGGCCATAGCCTTATAAATGTGTAATTACAAAATAAAAGGTGTATATGTGGTGAACAATGTGTATGAACATACAAAAAACACACATCATGATAACTTAATATTGAATACTACGTATACATTTTTGAGATACTTCAAACGTTGTTATTTCATTATTTCTAATCCCCCTCAATGTATTACTGCTGTATAGTGTACAAGTCATGTACTGGATGTGCAGAACAAGAGACCTTCTTGTCCAAGATGGCTGCCAAAAGACAAATCCTTGCTCTTGGCTTTTCAGGTCATGAGCCTTTCCTGGTTGGTGGCAATTTTCTTTTTCTGTCTCTAGGGGTTTATTACCTTGCACCCATCTTGGCAGCGATCATGTTCAGGCCTTGAGAAATCTACTGGCTCACTCACTATGGTGAGTCAGATTTTATAAGGGAGAGCTATTTTGAGGGCCTACTGGCCTGGTCTGGGAGAGAGCTCAAACTGGCAAAGAACAGGTCATTCAGACAGTGAATGCACATTAAATTTGCCTTTAAATCTTGTTTTTATCTTGTCACATTAGCTGAGATTCCGAGACAGAGGTCAGATATCAGTTTATGCCTTACAAAGTGAGGCTTATTTTATCCTGAAGATTGGTGTTTACAAGATCCTCTAATTTTGCAGTAAGAGAAAGAAAAGTTAACTATCTGACAATTGTGCTGGAGTAGTGTGAAATGAAGAGCTATAGGAGGTCAGTTTGCTTCCTATCACACAACATTTAAATAGCTTGCAATAGAACTGTACAAATGTTTCAAAATATATTTCTGTAGTTATGAAAGCACATTTTTGTAACTCTTAAGTGTGATGGAAACAAAGATTTTAATTGGATAAAAACAAATGAAACAACTGTATTTGGTGATGTGCAAATAATAAATATTTGCTGGAACCATTTCCACACATTGTTTTTACGCTTTATAGTTTTATCAATAAAACTCGATGTCATTGAGAAAGTTTGAGGCCATTTCAATGGAAATGTGCGGTCTGTAAATGGCAGTGCTCTACCATAACATGCTTGAGTAATATATTTATTAAAAGTGAGAGTTTATTAACGTGAACTGAGAAACATTCTTGCCCCTGCCCTGATGACCACACTATTAGTGAACTATTAGTCAAGTAAGGGGCCATGTGCACACTATATGTGGGCTAGATGTTTACTATACATGGAGCAAATGTATAGTACATTAAATCAAACAAAATAGTTTTTGTACAGCAGACATGCTGAACTCATATTTGAAGGTGTTCTCATATGTGATTATGAAGAAAAAGGAGACTGTCAAAATATTTGTCTAGGATCACACAATTAGAGACCAGTTTATGACTAATGAGCATTACAGTTAGGGCAAGTAAATTATTCATGTCACTAGACCTGCAGGTCTGGTAACATTTTTATATTTTTCGAGGCCTGGCCTGATGTCGGGCTTCTAGATGTTACTGAAAAGTGGCATGCAGCCAAAGATGATTTCATTTATTGGTGCTGTGTTGTGAAGTGGCGGCTGGTGAATCCTGGGTATATGGTACTGGTTGCCTGGATCCACTGCAAGGACAACCCCTGCAATGCACAAGGATCTTTTAAGTTGTCAAATTGGATCACAGGTACAAAATGCTCACTGCTGCAATGTTTGAAAAGTCAGAGTTTGTTTTGTGTTCCAAGAGCGTCTCATAGCAATTCAAAGAGTACTTTTCTGGAAATGAATGTAAACAAATAACGTAACACTATGGAATCATCACTGAAGAGAGAAAGCATCACTAAACCAAGGAAGCCAAGGATACATGCAGTGCTGGCTCTATACCCTGGCCCACACAGAGGTTTGCACTCTCTGTAGGCCACGAAGGGGTGACAAAACGCTCACTCCAGTCTGGTTGCCCTATCAACAAGGGGTTTGATTCTGAAAGGACGTTATGGTTTTACAGAGAGTCAGTAGCACAGCTACAGTCTGCTATTGAAACCAGGGCCGGACTGGGAACTCAATGCAGCCCTGACAATTTTGTCGGTCCAGCCCCCCTGGGTGGGTGGGTGCGCAAGTGTACACTGCTGCTTTTGTTACTGGGGGCCGATATTGCAGCACCACTGCAAAATCGGCCCCCACTTACAAAACCCTCCGCCACCACTGATAAAACGGCCCCACCCTTCCAGCCTCCCGGGGAAACACCTGATGCCCACTACGGCCAGTCTGGCCCTGACTGAGACTCATATTTAGCAGGGATATAAAGTAATCCCTTTAGATATATATATATTCACATAGGCCTAATCGCATATTTCTAGAGCTCACCGTGACAACACTTTGGGGCTGGTGACAGGTTAAACATTCACCTGGAAGAACACCACTAGATTATCAAAATTAGGTTTTTAGGTCTCGCCTACGCAGCGCGCATGCGTTGCGTAGGAGAGACCTTTAGCGATCGGCACAGCTTTGGGGGCAAAAACGTGCACGCGTTGCATTGCTTGCAATGGCAACGCGTGCACGTCTGGCGATTCCCTTGCGGGAGCGCGCGGCGCCATATGGTGGCGCCATATGGTCGCAATCATCGCGCCTTGCTGCACGCTCCCGCAAGGGAATCGCGCAGGCCCCCTCCCCCTGCTGCCGCGCGATTAGCGCTGGATCAATGACATGCCCTAAACAGCCAGCCACACATACTTCAAGTACCATGTCACAGTTTCACGTCCTGACACCAGGTGGTGCTAGTTTTCTACAAGTTGTTTATAAGAAGCTCCAGTTATAAGAACACTCAATCACGTGCCCTTTCCAAAGACTTCTGCCGCGCTCGAAAACCAGAGTTAACGAACGAAAACTTCCAGTAACCGGGGACAGGATCTAATGCGGACGGACAACCTAATCTGCAGAAAATACCAGTCGCTGCCTGTGAACCACTGCAAGAAGCGGCGAGCAGTCGTCAAAACGTATGCAAAATGCATCTCTTTCTGTTTTTTTAGAGCGGTTTCACACCTGGAAGTTGCTAGTGCGGAGCTGCAGAGCCGCGTCTGAAGGGAGCGGATCCACCGGCAGCGGAAACCGAGGAGCCGATCTGCAGAGGACGACCCCTTTATTCTTCTCGTCGCCAACACTCCATTCTGCTCCTTCGTCTCCCGCCCACATTATTTCCCTTCATTTCGAATTGCAAAATTGCTTACAATCCTTACCCGTTGATACGAACCTGCACTGAATCCTCCTCCCCACACATTCCTTCAAACAACCCCACGTTTCAACACATTCACAGGGAACTCCATGCCCAACTGTTCCTTGCCCTTATACTCCTTACACTTATAGTCCCCTAACAACTCCTCCCTTATCGTCACGCCCTGTTTTTACCCTGTCCATAATCTAACCACAAATAAACATTACTGTTCTCTGAGAAAAGCCCCACACTCCAGTCATTATAACGTACTTCCGCGGGTACACCTGCTTTGGAAGCATCAACCGCCCAAGCCACCGCTCAATGTATAGAAAAAAATCAAAAGTTCAGGGGCCCAGCGTTGTTTTTCGGAGCCCGCCGCTGCTGCATGGCGGGAGTTGCAGATTAGCAATGCTGCCTGGTCTTGATTCCACCTCATGGCCCTTTCTTCCCCCACCCTACACTTCCGGTTCTTCTTCCGCCTCTTTTACCCATTTCTGTCTCTTGCTCCGTGACAAAATCTGAAGGGGAAAAATAAGTCCCGGTCCCCAAAAATGAGCGCTCGCGCCCACCACTGGCAACCCCTGGCACAACTTAAGCACGGGTCCAGTCCAGGCCCACTAAACATCCGAACTTCAAATCTCTTGCTCCCCAATGCTCACCTGCTCTTCTCTTCCTAGGGGACAAAAAGAACATAATGCTACGAATTATCCCTGTTCCCCTCTTAACTATGCGCGAGTCGTTTTAACAGTAGCAACGATTCCAATGCAAACACGTCTACAGTAGACAACAAGCATTGGCATAGCCAATAGGTCTCGCCTTTGGGACCTTGTAAGTAAAAAAAAAAAACCTGAAGTATAAGACTTCACGTTTACATTTACTTCGTATTTAGGATGCAGTAAATGTAAACGTGAAGTCTTACACTTCAGTTTTTTTTTTTTTTTTACTTACAAGGTCCCAAAGGCGAGACCTATTGGCTATGCCAATGCTTGTTCTCCTTCTTCTGAACTCAATCAGCGGTCACAAAAGTCAGAATTTAACTAGCATTTTATTGCAGAGAGAAGGCTTGAAAACGAGTGCTGCCATTTATTCATCGTTCTCCTAAAATGAGGAATAAGATGTCCAGGAGAGGAAAAAAAGAAAAAAAACGGAGGTGACCATCACAAAGAAAATTAAATTGAACCCACTTTGCCACAAGTTGCCAGTTACAACAGGACCGCCATGGTAAAAACACATAAGTGAATACGGTAAAGAAGAGGTGCTTCGTCCCTGCAAATGTCCTACGATTCTCGCCACCGTAGAAAATAGCAGGTGCTGTGTTTCAGTCTAAGAAGCCACAACTTATGTGGTCATGTCAGGTGGATTGTGGGACTCTTCTGTGATAGTGGCCTGGCATAGAAATAGGGTTACATTATGGCGTTTTTTTTGTTTAAATTAGGAATTTTTAAAGACAAATCTATCAGATGTTAAATAATAGTGCAGTTAAAGATTACATTTATCAACGATAATCCATTATAAAAACATTCGAATTCGATTGGTTTATTCTGGAACCATTAAATGTAGCCCTTGTATACAAAGTCGCTCATGGCATTATTTTGAGCACCTGTTGTACGTATAACTTAGTTTAAAAATGAACAGAGTATGTATGGTACTGTGCAGAACAAGAATCAATTACATATTTAGACACGTTCCCATTTCACAGTTTCTCACTCTGCATAAAGCCATCTATTTTTGGAAAAGTACTTTCAACAATTAGTAATCTCCGATATTGGACCTGCAGAATCCGATAAGAAGTCCAAACGAGGACCAGGGAGGACAGCAGAGACGACATATAAATAATAAAACCAAGTAAAAACTTAGAGCTACACAATGAAACTCAGCAACTGCTTACAACCCCTTCTCACAAAGCGGCAGTCCTCCCACCTGCTAATAAAAGTCCAGTCTTTTATGGATTAGGTAACAGCCCTTCAGTTCATGCCAACAGGACTGCTTGAGACATCGGGTGATCACCTTTCTTCCCTACTTATTCTTTCGGCTGCCTCCACTTGTGAGACAAATTAATGTATATAATCCCGTGTTGGTATTTATATAGCACGAAGGTAGATGGGGGCACATTAACTGGAGTAATGCACATTATATGTGCAATTGAAAAATAATATCCCCCCCACCCCCTTACCTGGTCAGATCATTGGATAAGAAGGCAAGCAGCCATTTACCACTCTGCTAAATGCATGAAAATGAAGACACAGCTTACCTTTTACTCACTGAAACGATAGAACTAAATCTCCTCAGCCCACTTCCCCTGGAAAAACATATTACATCATGTCTCAATAAGACACTCATCCAGAAGGACCAGTGGTACATAACTATGGTATGCCCCCTTCTGAAGTCATAGCGCTGTTAGGTTTTTATAGATGTTTTAAACAGGTCTCGTCTGAAGTATGTATAATAAAGAAAAATATATGTAATGGATATACATATAAAAATAATTTGCCCAATATGCATTGAGATGTATGTATAATAAAAATAAAATAAAAAAGCTTTAAAACAAACTCCACCTCAGCAGATTTGCAAGGGGTTCAGTCGAAATCGAAATATTAGGAATGACAGTGGAAAGCCCTTCTGTGTTCCCTACCTATAGGGCATTTCAGTGAGAGCAGACCACAGGCCTTCACCCTTGCACAGACACCCCTCTAAAGCAGGGAAACCCATTCAAAATACACTACCTAATCCAAAACAATTTAAGCGTTTGCAACATCAACAGTCAATCCACTGCACCAAAAGCCTTAACAGTATCATGGCATAACATGCCGAGTCCTTCTGCTAGTGTTCCAATAGTAGGCATTACATGTCTGATATTTATACCCTAAATTGCGTTTAGCAATAAATCCACATTGGTCTTCCTTAAAAACGTATGTATGTACAACTCTCAATAGTCTCTCCACCAGTATTTTCTCCCACGTTATTCTCCATATTACTAAATCACTCAAATTAGTCTTGAGGAGTACCTCAATGGTTTCCTCCCCCACAGTTTCTGGCAATGAACCGGAGACACGGACTAGTTATAGCTCTATAACAGATTAGTGCTCAGAATATCTATACAAATTCAAAGGGCAGGTCATCCTCACCGCCAGGGGGGTCCCACCTTTGTTCATCCTAATAACCGCCCACATAATATGGTTAACATCGAAGGGCTGATTCTGGCCTTCATTTATTTTCTCAGAATTTGTCAGATCAGACTCATCCAGCAAACCGGAGATTGGTGCATTGGCCACTCAGATTTATTGTGTATACATTTCTTCATAGAAGTATCAGAAAATCAGATTAGCATCCACAAATCCCATCAAAACCCCTTCACTCACAGTTCGTTAAGGCTATTCGAGCTTTAAATCCCCTGTTCCTGTTGACCAGCTAAACAAGTAGGTTTCTAACTTTATCCCTATCTGCATGTTGTCCAGCTTCAGATCATTGATACCCAACATCTCTATGATTTCCAGTAATTCCTTGTTTATTCCCCTTAGGCCCCCTCTAGCGTCCTCAGCTACATTGAGGCCTGTAATTCTACTTGTGAGATCTTTCCTAACTGCATGCATCATGGTATGTATTCTAGTTTAATAGGCTTCCCATAACGTGGACCATGTGTCTCCCGACTCTTCATCCAATTGCAGCACATATCTTCACGACAAACGGCACATCTCATAAGGCTTAGACTGTAATAGAAAAGTAGGACAGTCACAATTCCAACTTCCAAACCAGTTTCAGAGATGAATGATTTAATAAAGTTCAACCAAAATATTCTGCTTTCCTGAACCTGACACAGTTTTTTAATAACCAACACAAAATTCATGCACTACTATGTTTTATGTAGGAAAGAGCAAAAGAAATAACCAAATGTTACGCCATGCCAAGCTCTCCAGATTTCTATTAGTTTTTGTCTAAACATATAATTGGGGATCAATAGATACACCCAGCTTAAAAAATTCAGATGTCAAAATCAGTATATTATCACAGGTTTAAAACCTATCTTGTATCATGAACAAATATTGTGATTTGTACAGATACATGCAGAAACTCCCTTGGGAATTGCTTGTTCGGAAGTGTCCGACAATAAGGTTAATCAGTGAGAGAAGATTGGCGTTGGAAGACTTGGGCACTGGTTTATCAACATCCAGATGAAAACTTGGAAAAATTTAAGAAACAAAATACACCAAAAAGGTAGGCAGTTTCAATTCTCATACTGGCAGGCCCACAGTGTTTTGTCCAACCTTCGATCTCAAGATATTGAAAATAAGAGATCACTCTGGTGGTTACTACATATGCATATAAAGAGAACCCTGGTGTAGTAATCACACTGAGGCTAAATGTGATTAAAGAGTAACAACTTTAATCGACTTCTGACTCCACAGCTTCCAGGAGAAACCTGCAAACCCCAACTGTTGATTCAAACATCAACATTCTAGGACAGCACATCCTATTTCATGGCGGCTGCCATAGAGCTACACACAGACAGAGTACAGCCTACTACAATATATCCTTCCTTTACAATGCTAAAATGAAATAAATATGCAAGGAATATATCATACACCATTGCCCAGCGGTCACCAATATATTTGGCTTTTATGGATTTAACGTCTGCTTTCGATTTTGTTAATCGATCCCGCTTATGGTCTATTCTTTTAGAAAGCGGAATGTATGAGGCACTTGTACATTTCTTAGCGTATCTGTATAGAGACCTAAAAGCCAGGATTAGAAATAACATGCACGGGGAGTCTCTAAAGATATCGGTATTTTCAGAGGGGTTAGGCAGGGGTGTGTCTTAGCCCCATTAGTTTTTTATTCTGTATATTAACAACTTACATGTGTCTTTAACAACGCTTACCAAAGATGTCCCAAGAGTTAATGGCCACATACTTCCATCCCTATTATATGCTGATGATGCGGTCCTAATGGGCCGTACACCTAATGCCCTGCGTCTTTTAGTTCGATGCTTTCTGGATTTTATGGACTCCTTAGATATATGTATCAATTGAAAAAAATCTTTTATAATGGCCTGTGGTACGAGGAAGCACTAGCTAAACGTAATTTCTGTGGGCCAGCAGAGTTTACAATGCAGAAGCACTTTTCCTTACTTGGAGTAGGTTTTTGCGGCTAATGGCTTATGGACCGATCACACTGTTTATTGTAGGAATAAGTTTCCTAAATCAATTAATACAGTACTTAGTCTTCCCCAACCTAGGAGGAGGTGAGCTATTTTACCTAATTAAAAAAAATTAAACTCAGTGTACACCTACAGCAACTTATGGTGCTGAGGTATGGCGTATTTCTAAATGTAATAACATTCAGCTTGAGAAGAATAGGATCTGTCGAAAGCTCATGGGAGCCCCTATTTATACGTCTCAATACATGTGCCATAGCAAATTAAAGTTACATTATATTGAAGATTTTATTAGGGCGCGACCTGCTTTATTTTGGCTAGCCATATGGAAAAACAAGGCGGCGTCCCTCACTAGAGAAATCATAATAGACTGCCTTAACTGTGAAAAAGGAATGGATAACCCTTGGCTATCAGAGGTGAGAACTACTTTATGCAGGATCAATTATGAACATATCTTTGATAGCCCTGATGAGTTAGACACACTAACTAAAAAAGACCTCTGAGCGGCTCTATATAGGTACTATAGAAAGGTTAGACTCGATAGGGAGTCTATCATATCTAGCGTAGCCTCTTTTTTGATCATCGAGAATGAACAACATCCAGCTACTTACCGGACTAAATCCATGGGCCGCAGGGAGCGCGGTCCCCTCTTCCGCCTAAGAGGGGGCACTGTGAAGTATTTATTAAGTTTCCACTTGGCTCCCAAACTAATTTTGATTTTGTTCCATGCCCATGTGATGGGCGTTCAGGCCAAACCACATTACATTTTTTTTATTTGTTTTGTAAGTATTATATGCAATACACTAAACTTCTTTTACTTTCCTTTTTTAAAAGGCACTCGTACGGAAATCACAGAGATGCATATAGGACCTTTCTTAATTTAGGCGATGATGAGTTAATATTCCGCGTGGGGGCCTTTTTAAAAACTGCTGTTCGTACGCGTAACACGATGAATACTGTATAAACTGCATTTTAATTTATTTTGTACTGTATCCGGATTTTACAAAAGCATCTTTTATGAATTTCATGAATTTGTGTGTTTTGATGCATTATTGTATGTGCTTGTCGTTTTATGTTTTTATCCGAATAAAGTAATTGAATTGATATATCATACATTAAGAAATGTAAACTATACCATACAATGTGAACCTATATAAAACTTACCACAGTATATAAAAAAATGCATTCATAACACTAGAAGAAATAATACAAAAATAAAAGAAACACAATAAAATAAAACCTTTCTTGGCGACATAGACTTTACCCTGAATGCAACGATCTTTGAATTGCAAACACGTCTCGAAAAACAGTTCTAGTTCTATTCGCCTACCCTCATAGGATACAGGACTTCTATAAGGTGCTTCAAGCGGTTTATTGACCCATTTTTGATTTAACAATTCCTCTATTGTAATGGTCATACATGCACCTCAATCTACTAAAAGTTTTAAAACTTTACCATCTATCACAATATCCACATAGGGATCCACACATTTGTCTGATTCTTCCTTCACAACCAAAATCAAATAATTTGTGCAACTGATGACATACTTGGTGACCTCTCCCTTCACATCATCCACATATACCATATTGATCTTATTTTTAGATAAAACACACCTTCGCAAAATGCCCTTGCTTACCACATTTGCGACAACAGGCATTTCTTGCACGACAAGCACGTCCATTAAGGAAATGTGAAGGAAAACCACACTTGGAAAACCACTCTTTTTCTCCACTCTCATCCGTACTGCATAATGGTTTAACTTATTTCCATTCATTTGTTTTATTCCTTGCTCCTTGACTACCCCACAACAGCTTTATCAGTTTTTACCAACTCTTTAGACGCCATTTGGGATAGCTCTATGCTCTTGACAATACGAATAGTCTCTTGTAATGAGGGATTTTTCCACGTCAGAAATTTCTCTTGCACTTTACATTGCACAACTATTTGATCACGTACCATTTGTAAGGTGAAAGTTTCAAATTCACACTCGGACGCCAAGATAAGCAGCGCCTCAACATATGCATCTATACTCTCATCAGATTGCTGTTCTCTAGTAAAAAATGCGTTCCTTGAAACTAAAAACTGCCCTGTACATCAAACTGGTTTTCTAATCTTGCCACTGCCTCTTCAAATTCATCTAAAACATCGTCACCTTCAACAGTCTCCAAAGGCAGTAAATGTTCCAAAACACCCTGCCCCTCAAATCATAGGTTGTATCTTTTCCACTCAGCACTGAATCTGGTACCTCCCACCGCACCCAAATATTTTGTAAAGGCCCTATTTCAAACCTTCCAACTAACTGGCGGGCCTACTGGGAGCTGTAAAAATGGCGGTGGTGGCTGTATAATCTGCATATTGTCCATTTACTTTCTAGGCCTCCTTATCACAAATACAAATACTTGTTACAATGTATGTATCCCAAGAAAAATAAATATTTGGATACGTTCTCCAAATTTGAACTCAAGACAGTTTCCTGTGAAAAATGGAACCCCTAATACAAACAAGCATTGGCATAGCCAATAGGTCTCGCCTTTGGGACCTTATAAGTGTTTAGCTATGCAACGGTTGATGTTGTTGCACCAAGGATATCGTGCTGCATAACTAAATACTTATAAGGTCCCAAAAGCGAGACCGATTGGCTATGCCCGTAATAAAGTTCAAGTTATGGAGTAGAACTTGGAACACGAGCAGGAAACAAAGTAAGCAATAATCACGCCGGGAATGAAAGAAAACAGGCAGAAAAAGTACCAAAAATCAAACTGGAGCACAAAAGCAACTATAAATGTGAATGTTTTTTATAACACACAAACGCGACGTATAAAAGAACCAATAAATGTTATCGTTTAACTAAAGACTCAGGTACTTTTAACATACGGTAGTGAGCTACACTGCAAGCCCGTTTACAAATAAAGAGCTAATGTTGGAGCGAGAATGCTCACCGGTAATGAAAGAAAACAGACAGCAGGCAGAGAGAGTGTCAAACATGTAGCCGATAATACACAAAAAATTATGGAGCAGAGATTGGAACACGAGCAGGAAACATAAATAAACATGTGTGCTGACAACCCCAAAGCGGCGTTTGTTCTTGGAGGGTGGGAGGAGGGCTCCTAACGTGAAGTGGAAAGAGGGAAAGCCAAAATTAAAAAGAAGCAGCGACGGAAGGGTAATGCTGCGTTAGTACTATTTTCACTTGCAACAATTATTTAAAAAATTACATACGCTCCCTGATGCCCCTCGGCGATGTCAGTGTTGTAGGAGATTAGAGCCCACATCCGTCAGTAAACATCCCAGCGGGCGACTGCGCACCATGAAAGTGATCCGAGGCTGAGTGGGTGCCCGGGACTCTTGCTGCCTAACTTGATGCACTCGGAATGGGTGGGGGGAAGGGAAACGATGCATTTGTGCTCGAAAAGTTGGAGGGCGAAAGCAACAAATAAAACAAGGGATAATTGTTTGTCGGGGTGGAGGGAATGAAGGAAGTTGTGCGAGCCGGCCTGAAAAAAATAAAGGCGGGGCCGTTATTGTTGCTGACTAAGAGCGAGTTGCGTGCCGTGGTGCTTAATAAAAAAAGTAACACCGTTTGAGCCTCAATCGGAAATTAATGTTTACTCCATGCGATTTCTTCATTAAACATGTGCGTTTACAATATATACACAAGCGCGGCCGCTAAAGTGAAAGCGACCGCGCTGTCTTTCATTAGTAACATGATCCAAGGGAGGAATGCAGCTGCCACAATGCGCGCCGCTGCTCGCTCCCGACACCAAAACGCTATGGGAGGGAACATTTAGACAAAAGGTGAGACAAACACCCGCCTTTGGCCATTTGCGTGCTTTCATTTTGAAAGCCACACGCAATGGCCAATGAAATGTGTGGGAGTTAACAAAATCACACGGATAAGTTTAGGGGAAGTTTGGAGTGCTCACAAGAAGCCTCTCATAGAGCAGCGCATGCGAGCTGCGCTAGGCTCGACCTAAAATTAACCAAACAGTAGGGCCCGCTAGATTAGCTTCTTGCACATCACTCTCAGAAATAATGGTGTACACAACTGTCCATTCAGTACATTATAGCACAAGCTTGAAAATAACCAAAACAGTTGAGCCACATAATTAACTGCTTTTACATCACAATCTGAGGGGACGTTGTGTACATATGCGCTCTCAGTACATCATGGTACATGCTTCTATGGGTTGCCCAATGTGACAACCCTTCATACAAACTTGTTTCTGTGCCCAGCCTAGCGCGTATCCAGCTGCAAAATTCCTCAGACGGTTTTCAGTTTTCCAACGAGAACATGCAGACAAAATTCCCCTCAGATGTACACAGCAACGTAAAATGCTCACGCACAATGCTCCTCAGAAGTGTATTGTGACGTGAGACCCCAACCCACAATGCTCCTCCTTCAAGCAGAGTAGAGGAGACGTCAATCTGTAATCGATTAATAGGTTCCAGTTGACATCAAAGCACGCTGCGACGTACGCTACTCCTCAATCCGACGATGCATTCCAGCTGACATCAACACACACTATAACGCCAAGGACGAACAAAGTAAGTAAATTTATTTGCATAGTTAATTAAAACCATTGCACTACAAACATCGAGATTTAAAAACTTGCTCTGCATGCATTGGTAAAAACCGATATATCATAAATCTTAGTTTTTGTTTAAAATCATAAAAATGTATACTTTTTAGCGACCTTATGTGCAAAATCGATACAATTTCATAAATCACAATTTTTCAAAAATCATAAAAGTGTATACTTATTAGCGACCTTAAGTTGAAATAGATACAGTTTTGTGTTATAATACTATCTAAAAGGCAGTTAAGAATCAAGTTTTGGCATTTTCCTCTCCACCACCTTCATAAACTTCACAAGTCTACAGTTCAGCTGTAGCTCCTGAGGTGCAAAACAGGCAAGGACTGCTTGTCTTCGTGAGCGTATCCCCCGCTGATTAAAATGGAATTTTAGCAGGTGTTTTCGTTCTTCCAACAGTTTATCACAGGAGCAAAGCAAATGCAGCATATCCTCCGGCGCTGAACCACATAACCGGCAGAGGAAACCCGCCTTATCCTTAAGCCAGTGTGGAAAATGCCAGATACAGGGTAACAAGCCCAACCTATACTTTAAAAACTTCATTTTGATAGTTTTAACATAACCCAAATCAAGGTAGCTCTGTGGTGCTTGTTTGGAGTACGAGTTCAGAGTCATCCAGCCATGTGACCTCTTCGCGAGGGATGCCTTGTCTTCAACCCACGAAAGATGTTTGACGGTTTTCCTAACCAGTTTTTTAAGCGTTATATGATTTGTGGGGGTATCCCAGAGCTGATTTAAGCCAATATTTGCCAAGCTGCTTTTGAGATACTTGGCAGCTGGAGACGCTGAGTGTTGCTCTAACTCCATCCATAGATAATTATTTTGAGTTCCTTGTTTGGATTTTCGCACTTTGTCCCAGGTAGTTATATACGCCCCCTGTCTCATCAGGAGCTGTTTCTGGACGCCAAACTCTAGCCTAATTTTAGCCGGTGAAGTATGTTTGGGTAGGCTAAAAATAATCCTGTAGGCAGCTATGACTGTACTATCCAAAATCATTGCATCTCTGCCTCTCTGTACTTCACTCCCGTAAGTGATTGTTGGCAGGAGTTTAGCTTGTATTACTTGTACCAGTGGTAGGAGAGATGGCCCAGTAAGCTTGCTGTTTAGTGCTTTTAAAGATATTGCTAAGGCAAGGCCTTTACCTGTGATGCTGGTTTTCTGTACAGTAAAATGACCGCTGTTGTCAATTTTTACTCCTAGATATTTATATACCGACGTATCCTCAATACGGACATTGTTCCAAAACCAAATAGACGATTTTTTCCTGTTCTTACTGATCGTTTTCTCCAGGTTTATGGTCAATTCATTTGCTTCTGAATAGCCCTGTGTAGCATTCACAAGATGTTGTAGCCCTACTTTTGTATGGCTGATTAGGACTATATCGTCCGCATAGATAAGACACGTTAGTAATAGCCCTCCTAATTTGGGGGCATGCGAGTTACAGCTATTTAGGATCGGGACGAGGTCTCCTACAAACAAATTGAATAATGTGGGGGCTAAAACACAGCCCTGTTTGAGGCCTTTGTTGGTTGGTATACGTCTTGACAGAAGTGATCCGTCACCCAGTTTTATCTGGACCCATGTCTCTGTATGGAGGTTAATCAACAAATCTAACAGAGGTCTTGGTATCCCCCAACTATTCAATTTGGACCACAAAATATTCCGATGTGGTCAAAAGCAGCCTTATAGTCTATAAAACAGAAGTGAATGGGCATTTTAGTTGATCCAGCCTTATCTATTAACATACCCATGGTTAGGATATTAGTGGTTGTCCCAACTTCTTTAGCAAAGCCAGTCTGATTAACCGGAATTAGGGATTTCTCTGAGGCCCAGGCCTGCAGCTCCTCCAAAAGTATACCTGCAAAATACTTTGCCTCGTTATCCATTAGGGCCACTAATCGATAATTTTGCGGGAGAGACTCATGTCCAGACTTAAAAATCGGAGAGATAAATTGAGCCCTTCCAGGAGGCAGGCAATCTATTAAAATGTCTTATTTCCAGAAATAGAGGCTCGAGCGCTGCTGCCCATTCATTCTCATCTTGTTTGTAAAAGATGGGCGGAATTCCGTTCGGGCCTGGCGCCCCCTCTCTTCTTCCTTTTTTAATTTGGCGCTTAATGATGTTTCGCGTACTTGACAATCCATCATTTATGGTTGATGTGTAACCTTCTGGATTGCCGAGCCTCCTATGGAATGTCTGTGCTTTATTTGTAACAAAACTTTTTATCACATTATCGATTTTTGTCTCACATTTACCATCCATATCCTGATTAAAATGATTCCTAAGGTGGCTTGCCCATACCTCTTCGGTAATATTGGATGAAACCCCGTCATGCATTGGTCTTAAAAAGTTGTTTATGGTTTTCCAAAAACTTGCACCATCGTTACATTTTGTATCAGCGTGTAGTTTTGCCCACATATGGTCCTCCATTGATCTGTTGGCTTCCCATTTTATTTTTTTCAGCATTGCCTTTTGTTTCCGTAAAAAATCGTGTTTTACTATATCCATAGGATTATACCGAAGTTGTCTTATCGTGTGATAAATTGAATTTTTTATACACCTGAACTTCTTTGTACTCTCGTGAAAAGTGTTTCATGCTGCTGCGGCCCAATTGGCCTTGTGGCTTTAATCTTGTGGCGTAAGCTGCCATAGATGTTGTAAATAGCTCCCATTTCTCAACTTCACTAGATCCGATTCTGGCATTGAAGTGTTGTTTAGCCTTTTCCAGTATGTTTTCATCGGTTGCTACTGAGTACTTAATCCTTTTGTAGTTAATAGTATACACTGACTCTTTCGGCACCGCGGATAACTCGAATTTAGGCTTGCTAATTTTGAGGACCATTTCTTGGGGACAATGATCGCTGTCAGCTTTTTCACCTATCTGGAATGAAATCATATGCTTAAATAAAGGTAATGAAATAAAAGTATAATCTAGGATAGAATTTGTTCTTGTGGAGTGAAATGTAGTAGCAGGGGGATTATCTCCAACAAATCTTCCATTTAATGCTCTGATGTTAAAAAGCTCGAGGTCCTCTAATATCTGCGTTCCTAATTTGGTTCGTTTGGGAGCTTGTGGTTTCCCTTGTAATGGTATGTCCCAAGCTGAATTTTGAGTTAGAATCTCCTCATCTGACGAGGTTCCCATAAGATTTACATTGAAGTCCCCGGTGAGCATAAGATCTGTTGTGGGACTTTCCCTTATACACTCCTCCAAGAAGTTACATAATTCTTTTACTGCCTTTGCTTTCCTTTTTGGATGGACATAAACATTGATCAAGCTAAGTTCCATTCCCCCTGTGCCTGGTTTTGGTTGCGAGGTGAAACGGTTTATTGCCACTGATTCTGAAGAGGTTGGACCAACTTCTTTGACCACCTGGGCACATGTGGATGAAACATAGGTTACTAAACCGCCTTGGAGGTGGCCGCATTTTGCCATCCTAGTTGCACCAGTAAAGAAACGCAAGAAACCCTGAAGGTGCGGGGGTCTGCCTGCCGTGTTTCCTGTAATGCCACAATGTCGAAAGATCTTATGTAGTTAACAAAATCTAAGTCAGACAATTTGGAAGCTAGACCATTTACGTTCCATGAACATATTCGTAGATGATTGTGCTTACTCGATCTTAAATGTGAGCCTGTTTGTCAATTTGTATAATTATTTATTGTTCTAGCGATCCATCTTAGCTCAGTTAATTCAGTTGGTGTTAATGCGCCATCTTGGATACTTCTAATGCCTCCTGGATGTTGCTCATTACTTGTTCCGCATTTCCCCACCGCTCCTCTGAGCACCGATATTCCAGGTCGGTTCTCAAACGCCTGAGTTCCCACCGTTGTTGCCGGAATTAATAGTTCTGGGTATCTTGGCTTTTTATAAGGTGTTATTGTTATCCCCCAATTTTTGAATGTGTGAGCCTCTGCTAGTATTTTGTGTGCAATTGTTGATGTTGTCCATGATGCTTTTGTTTTTTCACCACCTGTTCCGTCGTCATCTATGAATTCGATTGAGACCAGGTCCAAAGTTGTCACTTCTTCCAAAGAGGGAATATGAGATAACAGCCGTAGAATATTACCTCTATTCAGTATATCATGCCTACCCTTTGAGATGTAATCCGGGCGAAACCATATAGCACTTATCTCATTCCTTAATTCATTCGTGCTCCTGGTAGGATCGTATCCTCGTGTTGCTGTTAATGATACCTGATAGATGGAAGATTCTACTTCATCTCTCTCTGTTTGGTGAGTTGTTTCCTGTCTTAGTATGAGCGATTGGCCTTCCTCTCTGTGCCTAGGAACATCTAACGAGGTTCCTAATACTTTTACGTGTGCCTGCGATTTTTGTCTCTGATTAGCTCTTTTATGTGTCGATGAAGTCGCTTGAGTAGTGGAAACCAATTGACTATCGTTTAACTCTTTAGGGCTGCACCATGTTGTTCCTCCTGGCTTTTTGGTCCGTGTGCATTGGTCGCTTTTGTTCTCAAGCTTTATTACTGAGGTGTGTTCACAGTTTGTTGTTCGATTGACAGTAGAACGTGTCGTGGTATTGCACATTTGTAATTGGGTCTGTTCAGGCTCGAGAGATGCTTTTTCCTCTGATTAGTTGGGGAATCGCGATAGGCCCTTCTCGATGTGGGCCTTCTAAATCTTCATTCGTAGTATTCCCAAGAACTTGCGATTTCTCCATTACCTGCTTCGTTCTGTTGACCGTCTGCTTGATTACTTTTGCAGCTACTGTATTTTGTACAGGGGGCCCTGCTAAACTGATGTCCTTTCTAGGCTTGAGTTCACTTTGCACTGATGGAGATGATGTCCCAAAGAGACGCATGAATCCTTCATTGTTTGAATTTGTTTTTTGATTTCTGCCTTTCCGTTTTTTTGCTCGCCTTTGTTTTGCATTCATTTGTTTGTCAACATTGTCTCCCGGTGAGGTTTCAACGTTTGGCCATCTAATGTTTCGGTTTCTCTACCCTCTGTTCTATTAATCATATGAGCCAGGGTATCTTTTGTCCCGGAATATCCCTTTTCATTGGCTTTACTTATAACTGTATTTATCGGATCGTGTTTTTCTTTTTCCGGATGGACCTCAAAAAGTTGGTTATATGGGCCCTGCGGAGACCTTTTCAGTTGTGTACACAGATCACTCAACATTGCTGGGAGTGAGGCCAATTTGTCAATAATTGGACCACATCCGCAACTCAAGTTTGCGCCTTTCGATTGGTCATACTTGTTTTGTAGAAGCGTGTTTAATGTACCCAACTTCCCATCGATGGCGACCACAAAGACGGCCAGAGTATCTAGTAGCGTCAATTGAGTGTCCATCTTGTCGGACTGGTAATGGAGGGCCTCTACCAGAAGTTGCATTGTTTTTAACAGACTTGGCCACGCACTTTCATGATTTATATGTTTTGGTGACCCCTCTTGACTTCCTGGGTTTAATGTAGCATTTTGGTCTCCCTTGGTCGCCCCCTCCACCTGTTGTTCCTGATTGCCTTCAGTTGTCATGTTCGAAGTGTGTGTGGTAGGCCCGCTCCTGCACTTATCTTGGGAGTAGGCGGCCATAAGATCTTCCCACTCTTCTTTCCCCAGGTATGAAGAGACCAAACAATGCAACTTCTGGTAGAGGCCCTCCATTACCAAACCTCACTCCTCCCACACGCTATGTGCAGTGCAGTGACGTCACCATTTCCTCTCTGGCAAAGCACAGGACGGAGCTCCGCTGAACATCACAATGATCCCTCAAAGCTGGACTCACTCCCAAGCAGGGAAGTAATGTGAGCTTGCTATGGGAACCAGCATGGATAGCATACACAGTTCCCTGTTTTCCTCCGTGATCCACAACACTGCGCTGTAGGATGTAGGTAAGCCCCTGTTTTCCAACTTCTGGTTTAGAATCACACCAAAACCAGCGCAGGACTACCACTCCGTCAGTGTTCCACAGTGCTATGCCCCAAGTTGCAAACACGTTTAGTTTCTCCACATACAGTCCACAGGGGGTGTGAACACCATAGATCCTTTTCTTGAACAAGTTAAAAGCAGAACTGCTTCCATTGATGGCCGAATGGTGCAGCCTGCACACATGAGTGGAGTAGAAGCCAAAATCATCACCAATTTTGTAGTAATCACACTGAGGCTAAATGTTTAAATCGACTTCGAACTCCACAGCTCACTAGAGAATCCTCCAAACCCTAACTGTTGATTCAAACATCAACATTCTATGAAAGCACATCCTATGTCATAGAGGCTGCCATAGAGCTACACACAGACAGAGTACAGCCTACTACACCTGGATTCGCAGAGATAGGCCTTTGGACTTGATTTTAGCATGAAGTAGCAGCGGTTTCTGTCAAGGGTGTCGGGGCTCTGCCCCCTTTACACTTGCAATAAAAAACGTCACAACCATACCAATGCTAAATCTGTTTAATACACTCTTGTAAGTTGCTTTAGAACTTGGGGCACTGTCTGCCCCACTCACTGCGTTGTTGTTGCTGTAAGTGTCAATAATAGCAGTGGGTACAACCACATCACTTGACTCATGCGTTCCCAGCGTTGCTCCGCCTGGGCGGGCCCAAAGTCTAAGTGTATTTGCTGGGCTAACAATCTCACAGCCCTAAGGCCTGTGAGGTCATTAGCTTGGCAAAAACTGAGCATCAAGGCCCAGTCCCCATCCTCTGATGCCGTGGGGGTAAAGTTAGCCCTGGGCGTTTCAGATGCAAGCCCTGTAGCGTTAAGGCTCCCACCTCAATTAGGGAGTGGGGAGCATTGCCAACCGACCCTTTCCCAACATGGTACATGGTGGGACCCGGTCCCTGTGACAAGCCTGGAAAGGGTGTGGTAAACTGGCTCCAGGCAGGAAGGCAGAAAATAAAGTCTGCGCAGACTCCAGTCGACTTGTGGTGTGGTGTGACTGAGACACAGTTCTTCCCACGCCTGATTTGGAGCTGGACGCCATTTTAGCTCGGGTGTGTGGTTAAGTACAGGGCTTTAAGTGGGCAGGGTCTCACCGGTGCTGAGCACCAGCAGTTTTTTAAAGGGGGCCTCGAAACGGGTTTTTATCGGGCCATGTTTTGTGCCCTGGCACAGGCGGTCTGTTTTTTTCCGGACTGCAGTGACAGCAGGCACACGATGTGCACGTACTCACACTGCTCACTTCTCACTAGTGGAGAAGTTACGGCATGGCGTCATGCCAGGTGAGCGTTGTAGGGGAAGGGAAATCCTTTAAAGAGAGTCATTTTCTCTCTGGATTTCCCTTCTCTTTTAGAAACTTAGGAGCAGCAACAATGTCGTGGTGTCACCAGGGCTTTAAGTGGAAGCTTTTTCAATATTATATACAAGCCATAGTTGTGGCTTATTTATCTTATGCAACTGACAATTGACAAAGTCAATATTCCTGACTTGTTGTAGGTATGATGTTACTTGTTGTATCATATATATGGATGCAATGACAGAAACAGCAAAATACAAGTCGGGCAGCACACTATGCTAAGCACAGATTTTTAGTTTACGTGTTTTTAAACCATGCCCTTAATTACATTGGCCACGCCCCTTTGAGAGACCCCCCCAGTTTTTTCATCCCACTTAAAACCCTAGTTAAGTGTTCAGACACATGATTTGATTTATTGCAATCTGCAGTGCCAGTAGTGTCCTTGTGCATAGCACTGCAGGTTTGTTTTGTCACAGTGACGCCACTCCAACTCAACAACGTCGTGTGTCATGTCTTAAGGAGTCAGCAGACCGGGCACTGTGGCAGTGTACGGTAAAAAAACAAAAAAAGTGACAGCTGCCGGGCCCAGGCCCATTTGCTTTGTTGTAATTGGGCCAGTTTCAGGCTCTGGTCCTCGCTAATTCTGTCACCCCATGCACTCGTGCACAGCCCACACAGTCTACTTTGCCGTTCCTGTACTGACAAACACACACTTCTGTGTGATCTTGGACAAAGCAAACTATTTTATCCCTTGTACTCTGAGAGCCTGAGGTTTCAAACCTTAATTCTCTCTGACCACAGCCTACTAGTCGACCCATCACCAGTTCCGTTTGCCCCCATACTCAGGGCCCTGACCAGTTCGGGTCAAGCTTCTCTGGGCATGGGCACCATTTTAGGGCTCTTTCTTATTCCAACGTTGCGGGCACTCTGAGGCTGCAGTGGGGGATAAGATAAAATGGCTCCATTGGCTGGTGCGGTTGCAGTAGGAGTCAGTGTAATCCGAGGTTAAAGGCGTGCATCGATAGGGACTATTCGCACTTTCAATATTCCAGGGTCGACAAACTAAGGCCCAAGAATGTTGGGTTATAGTTGTTTTGCCGCGTATTTTGCAACGTGCTTAAGGAGTTCTGTTTGAGTGGATTTTAAGATTTAAACCAGTTCCTACCATGCGGCCATTCCAACCTTCCATGCCAGTACCTGTGCAGAATGACAGCATGGCGTTAAGTGTAGCGTCTGTGAAGTGAAGAAGTCGGCAGACCAGGCACTGAGGCAAAGTAAGGTAAAAAAAAGTGACAGCTGCAGGACCCAGACCCATTTGGTTTGTTTACAATTGGGCCAGTTTCAGGGTCTGGTCCTGCTGCTCTGGTCCTCGCTTTTTCTTACATCCCTTGCACTCCTGCTCGTGCGCAGTCCACACAGCCCCCTTTGCCGTTCCTGTACTGACACACACACTTTTGTGTGATCTTGGACAAAGCAAACTATTTCATCTCCTTTACAGTGGGAACCTGAGGTTTCAAACCTTTATTCTCTCTGACCACCGCCTACCAGTCGACCTATCACCAGTTCCGTTTGCCCCCATACTCAGGGACCTGACCTGTCTGGGTCAAACTTACCTGGGCATGGGCACCATTTTAAGGCTCTTTCTTATTCCAACGTTGCGAGCGCTCTGAGGCCGCAGAGGGAGATAAGATTGCTCCATTGGCTGGTTCACCTGAAGTAGGAGTCCATGTAATGCAAGGTTAAAGACATGCATCAATAGGGACTATTCGCACTTTCAATATTCCAGGGTCGACAGACTGAGCCCAAGACTGTTGGGTTATAGTTGTTTTGCCGCATATTTTGCAACGTGCTTAAGGAGTTCTGTTTGAGTGGATTTAAAAAGCTAAACAGGTTCCCACCATGCTGTCATTCAAGACTTCCATCCTAATACCTGTGCCGAATGACAGCATGGAGAGTTTAAAAAAAGTGAAGATATCTTCAATTGCTTTATAATGATGTTGTGCATGAGACCAAGAGGTGTGCATCAGATATGTTGAGGAGAGGTGCCTCTTCTTATTTTAAGGAAGCCTTGCACGTTCATGAGGGTTACCTAGCCTTACAAACACCGATTCAGAAACCTCCTGCCCCCCTCCACTAAACAAAGGAGGTAAACACATACCACTCTTAGGAACACTACTAAGGAGAACCTAATTTACAATTTTGTACATCAGTATTAATCCCTCTATACACACGACAGCTTCCACCTACAAGTGATGACAAGCAATAAGTAGTGACCACCTTGACCTACACACACACACACTCACATGCACACACATCTGTGCAAACATTAACATGTCACCAGAATTGATAGTTGATTTCCAGCCCTTTTATCTTCGTTTACTTCAACCCACAGATCTGTTTTTAATGTGAGAAAGACAAAAACTACAAGTACCAGAATGTAAACGAAAAGATAGCTAGGACTGAATGCGCAACATGGAGGAGCTTGAGAGCCCTGGCATTTATAAGGTGCATTTATCACATTCAAGCGACGATAATATGGCAAGAATGAAGTCGAATTCCAAAAATTCGATGAGGAATAATGATTTGTTTGAATCAACTCTGTGCCTGCCATGAAATAGGTGTGATCTTAAACTGGTGGTAAAAACATATTTGCTTGTAGGAAACTAACTTGAAAGGGATGGCAAGGACCTTTCCTAGTCCACTTCACCAGAGGTACCATTTCATTCCTGTGCCCCATGTGCCTTTTTTATTCTTTAGTACTTTCTTTTCCACTAGTTTTCTCCTCACATTTCACCTGATCTGCTCCTCTCCAGTTCTCTTGCTGCCTCTCACCTCTTTTACTTCTCATACCTTTTCCAAGAAGGTTCTTTCCATCTCGTGTCTACTCTTTTCTCACCTTTCCCATGTCCCTTAACTCACTCCCAGTGCCTCATGAACGAACTCACTTCTCGCTCACATGCCCCTCACAAAGCTGTCCCCTGTATCTCACTCTCCTGCTGTCTTGCTTTACACTCCCAAATAAAAGAAATTCAGCACTCCCAAGATGAGGCACTTGGTAAAGCAGGAAAAAGCACCTGGAAAGGAGGCTCAGCACTTCTAAAATGAGGCACATCAAAAGGCAGTTTCCAAATAAAGCGTGGGGTTTTATTAATGCAACACTCTCTAACCGAAAGACTTTCCCAAATGTCAAATGAAACAAGTAAAACATACAAATATATAGAAACACACACATATATATATATATATATATATATATACACGAGCAAGTAACAAGAAAACACTCACAAGTAATCAAATGCATGAGATAAAAAACACAAGCAGATAATAATGGTAAAACACATGCAAATAATAATGAAACACAAAAGTCTAATAATAATGGAACATTCACAAGTAAAATGCAAGGGAGCAAAACATAAGCAGTTCATAATGAATGTCCAATGCAAGAAACAAACACTGTCAAATACCAGAAATAAACACTATCAAATGTAAGACTCAAATAAACAGGAAAACATCACAGAGCAATGAAACTCATAGCTTATACATCACCTTTGAGAACAAATCATTCTGGTCAGCTCAACTGAGAAGCCCTTTCAGTCACCCAGAAGTCTCAATAGGACAGCAAAACTTGCCCCATGACAGTGCGTCCACCTCCAGAGTGAGCTTCGGTATGAGCGCTAAAACGTCCTGTCTTTAATACTTTTTACTAACACGGAGAGAGACTTCTAGAAATTCCCCCTCCCTTCATCTATTGCAAAACCAAAGCTGACCATACCGGTCTGTTCCAAGGTCAAGACGGAAGCTGGTCAGCCCTCTGTGTTTTGGCTCAGAGCCAGAAAAGTACATTCCTCTCTCACACTTTCAGACGCACATGCCACACATTCTGTTCCAGCAAGGCTGTTTTGCTCTGTGCTGAGAAGAAAGTATACATCCCACTCTGAAGGTGCAAGAAGGCACGAAATGAAATCATGCAAAAGCACAAAAATGATGTTGTACATTCAAAATGGAGCCAGTTA
Organism: Calotriton arnoldi; assembly: GCA_963921515.1. Classification (NCBI taxonomy): domain Eukaryota; kingdom Metazoa; phylum Chordata; class Amphibia; order Caudata; family Salamandridae; genus Calotriton; species Calotriton arnoldi. The sequence continues at coordinate 402,348 of CAWUFW010012746.1, forward strand.
AAACACAGAGTCGAAGGTCACCGCACTTCCTAATTCCTGTCCTATATCCCGTAACTCCTCCACCCCTGCGGGGCCTCTTCCTCTCACATCCCTCTCTCCTTCATCTCTCATCTACTACGTCTTGTGCACGAGGAGTCAGGAGCAGGCACTGTAAGGGGCAGCACATTGGAGGCAGTGAACCAATCAGGGCAGTATTGGGACAGAGTGCAGGGAGCAGGAGAAGGAGGAACCCACATACCCTGCTTGTGAGTAATAGGCGCAGAATTCACAGCATTTTTTTTTGTTGCAGTTTCATATAGCGCGGACTCGACCTGAAGGTATCAGAACGCTTTACATGAGCACCAGTTACATTACAGCCGGACACTTTTTTTTTTTAAGCATGGGGAGATTACGTGATTTGCCCAAAATCACAGGATGTTTGAGCCTCCCGCCAGACTCGAACCGGTTTCCCCAGCTCCAAGGTCGGCCGCCCTAGCCGTTAAGCCACACCCTCTCCCCTTTAACCCAGTCACTCTCATAGCCCCAAGTCCACCCCTTCATTCCACTCCGGGTGGACCTACATGGAGGTAATCTGTCTGGTTGTGCTGACCAGGTCACCCCTCCTGTCCTGTTGCATCCGGGATTAGAGGAGGTAGGGTTTGACTTGGAGCAATTAATCAAGCGTATGAGAGGGAGGCAGAAGCTACAGCTAGTAAAGCTGTAACCGTGCTGACATAGTTGGGGGAACCAAGTTGGGGTTTGGTGGGCTGGCTTCACGCACCATCTTTGAGCTTCCTGCTGTTCTCTCCTAAGCCAGTATTTTCTCTGCCCACCGTAGTTCCTTTGGTGTCTTGCCCGGTGTCCCCTGGCCGCCTCTAAGGTGTACTTTTGTTCTCCAATTGTGCTTTGTCCCCTCTGCCTTCAGTGGCGGCTGCCGCCTATCTAACGTGGTCGGGCAGCCGCAGGGGGGAGGGCTGGGGTTTGGTGGGGGGGGGCAATAATATAAAAGTTAAAAAAATATAACACTTACCTGCCGCTACACTCCCACCCGCATTGCTGCTCATCTCGTCGGGGCAGAAGGAGATGGACCCTCAGGGCACCGGTTCCACACCCAATCCAGACACTGCTCTCATAGCATGAGAGCAGCGCCAGGATTGGTCTACGCGGCCTCGTTTGCCACTCAGACAGTGAATTGGAGCCTGTGGATTTTCTCCAACCCGGCTGTGTAACACAGCTGGGTTGGAGAAACATAAGTTCGCATGTGTGTTTGGCTGGCCGAGGACGGCCGGCCAAACACACTTGCGTACTTCTAAGTGCACACTACTCCTCCTCCCTGACATGCCCGGCCCCGCCTAGCCCTATACTTATTGCGGGGCTCAGACTGCATAAATAAAATGATAATAACATTGTGTTATTATCATTTTATTTATCATCCGCTGGCGCGGGCTGTGAGGCGACGCTTCTCCGTCATTACGGAGGAGCCACCCTGGTCTGCCTTTCAACCTTTATACTATTCACAATGTTTTCATTAACGCACAGGCTATCTGGTGAGGACATTTAAGTGTGACATTGACAGTTTTTATAGAAGTTATATTGCAAGTTGTCGAAATTGTGACAGAAGCTGATGCCAATCACAATGAAAGAGGAGCCACTGTGCGTTTTTCAAAGGAATGTAACAGTCGCTGCTGTGCTACAAGCGTGGTAGCGGCCTCCTGCTTCGCAAGAGAGTGTATGTGTGTGAGTGAGACTGATGCCCTACATATTTCAACAAGCTGCCTTTCTAAGCATTCAGGAATACTGAAGATAAATAAATGCAGAGAGAGAAATTTGAAGTAGTCTGTTTAGTTATTTTTGGCCACAACGGGAGACTGTGTTTCTGCAGATGTGTGTAACCTTAGGGATAAATCTCATGTGTGAGGCTTAAATCTACTCGATCTGTTTAACCAAAGGCATAGCTCTGAACTCGGAGTTGTGAGTCTATGATCTGTATAGCAAGCAGATTGCTTTCTATGGCATGAATCTGTAAGATTTGTGTATGCCGAGTGATAGTTTTGCTGTCTGAGGCTGGCTATGTAAGATTTGTGTGATGCAATAAACTGCTTCTCTTTCAGGTTTTTTTTTGTTTTTGCAAGTAAGAGCTGTGCAACATATGGGGTACTGGAGTTGGTCTGCCATCTGAGGCATAAGTATGCACTATATGCGTATCCTGAAAGATAGCAATGCTATCTCAGACACCAGCCTATAAGACGTTTGTAGATTCACTCTCCAAGGCAAGACAGTGGAGGATCTTTGTAACTAGAGGTATAATTCCTGCATAACATGGCCTGATAGAGAAAGGTCTGTCTAATCTGAGGATAGCACAATAGCAGGAGGTCTGGAACTAAGATCTCTGTAAACCAAGGGATAGCACCAAAGTCAATATCTTAAATATGTAAGATATCAAAAGGTTTTTTCTGATGATGGATACTCAAGTGAGTAAAATCTCTAACTCGAAGGGCAGCTCTGATTTCGAAAGTCTGACTCAGCAAGATAAATCTAATCAAAGTGATAGTTGAAAACTGCCTGCAGCGTTATTAGTCAAAAATCAGTTGCTCGTGCAGTTCAGCACAAGTACAGGGTACTTTCCAGACTTCTGTGAAAACTTCAAGTTTAATAGCAGATGTGCACAGCTTTGGGGGAAAATCACTGGCACCCATATCCTATGTGTAGTTTCACATGTGAATGACCCTGCCCACATACTATTTGCCCTTCAAATGTATGCCTAAGTTGTGACGGGAAGCTAGGTTGAAAGAACAGATCTCTTCCCCTAGCACAATCTCGCAGGTTTGAGAGGGGATGTACTTGTCATGAAATATCTCACACATGTGGCATTCCTTTGGAATTTTCCTTTACATGGTAATTTTGAGATCTGAATGACTTTGAATCAGTTAGCAGCCAAAATTATTGTCTTTGCTGCTAACTCTATGCAAACAAAGCAAAACTGGTGGTTAGGCTGGAGACAGAAAGCCAACTGCTCAAGTGTCAAAACCCTGAGATTCATCAAGATGTGGGGGGTCGAAGGGCATGTGCAATTCACATGGTCTTTCATACATGATAGGGACTGGATCCATTCCATAATGACTGTAATATAGGTGTACTATTAGATAAGGATATGGAACTGAAATCACACCTTTTAAGCTGGTAGCCATTGTTAGGGTCACCTTAATGTTCTTATAGGTTAGGCACCTGATCTTGAAATTCAACAAGTCATTTCACTACCCACAGCTATCACCTCGTACAGACTACACTATGCTTACACAGTCTATGCTTGCACGCCTCTCACTAAGACCCGCAATCCCCGAAAAGTCTCAAATAAAGCAGTAAAAAGGGACTTTGAGCCTAAAAACAAGGGATCATATACAACCAGCATATAGAGCTGCCCTGGAACTCAATTTGTTTCAAAGCACAGATCAATATCTGTGGAGAGGTGTGGTGCAGCGGCCAGGGCAGCTGACTTCGGAGCACAGGGTTCACGGTTCGATCCCCAGCTCTGGCGGCAGCTCAGCTCAGCACCATGTGACTCTGGGAAATAGCTCACTTAATTTCCACGACGGCCCCCAGCGCCTTGAGACCCGTAAGGGTGAGTAGCTGCGCTATATAAAAACGGACTTACTTTTAATATCTCCAGCATGAAGCATCAGGTTTTTGTGAGTGGCTGCCTCATTCACCCATGGGAGGTTTTTACAAAATATGTTACAATTCATATTGTGGGGCACACTTTGGGAACTCTCACACCTGGTACAGAAATACTATAGAAGGAGAATTAAGGACTTCTGTCAGTTAGTGGGAGGAAGGGAAGGAATTCCCTTAATCTGGATTTATGTTAAGCACAACATTAGGGTAAATCTAGATCTCGTTTGAACCCCCACTTGTTTTCAATAGCCTTCAACTCCAATCACCTTTAGAACCATGTGCTTGTAAAAGATCATCATTTACCCTATTTCTTATCTCCCTCACTTATGTGGCATCCTGGTCCTAAAAAACTGACATAAATAACATAACAGCATTTGAGGCCTGTATCTTGTTCAGATTTAGAAAACAATTTGCTCAGGTCAGACAGACATCTATCCCATATGGATCTTTGTAATGCTCTGGTGAGGTGAAAGCACTGTAAGATGAGGTGGAGCTTGTTCCCAATGTACAGAACCTAAGGCTCGTAACTCTCTACTTAGTTATAACAGATTTCAGCCACGGGCCCCACGGGATAACCTTCCTGTAGGTCAGTCCCTTTGACTCAGAAGGAATTGTACAGAAGTGGAAAAGTATAAACAACATGCTATGAACCTTAGCGAGAATTTGAGGTCACAACAATATCCTAAAGATCTTGTTCGGAGAGCCTCTAAACGTGCAGACAATAACAATCGACAAGCCCTTTTTGAAACCTATCCAAGCTTTAAAGCAGATAGACTTGTCTGTGTAAGTCACAGACACCGTAAAGAAGGTTATCAACTGTAATTGGCACATTTTAAATAAAGTAAATACATTTTGTGAGAAACCTTTATTTGCACTGAAACGCAGCAGCAACCTTGGTGACATTCTGGTCCACGCAAGGCAGCGCACTGCCCAAAGAGAAATGAAGTCCAACATACGCTATCGACAGGATATTCAGTAAAAAGCCATTTCCCATATGGTTCTTATTCGGTCTGCAGCCTGACCCAACACACAACACAGTTAGAGCTTGGCCTTAGGACACCATGGCGGTTAAATAATCACACCAACTGTAACTCATGGGGAGTCATTTATCTGATTAGGTGCCCGTGTGACATGTTATACGTGGGCATGACGACTCGGAAGGTGAGCATCAGGATCGTCGAACACAGAAGTTCGATAAGATGCAAGAAATCTAACACAAAATCATCAGACATTTTTGGGAAATTGGGCATACAGAGGACGATATTAATTGGGTGGTCTTAGACAAACCCCACTAATCAACTGCGATGGGTCCTCTTGATATGGTTCTTTTCCGGAGGGAACAGCGATGGGTCTTTAGACATGGTAGTCATTCAAGAGGCCTAAATTATGACATCCCTTGATGCGCTTTATGAGACCACGGCACTCTTGATGTGACCATAGGCATATACTATATGTCTTTGCACTACACTTGACTATCCCCCTACTGTGTCACACCACATACTACACTTTGACAGCTAGGTGTATATATATTTTTTTGTAATATTTTTATTGGCATTTATGAACATTGCATATAGCCAGGTACATCTGTTTCGTGTTTCTCACCTTACATGACATAAAATAGTACACCGTAATTTGATCCGTCTCTTCACATCCTATGCAAGCTATTCATTAGTTATATGCATTTAGGGACAGCAAACTTCATAATACAACATTAATATTATGCTATAGGATAGTGTGTTGCGTGGGAGCTGTATCTCTTATTTACTGGGTGTAGTTCTCCACTCTACCTTCTCTTATTATAATCTTGTGATCTGGGCTCCCACACGGAGATCTCCCATATAATGCCACTCAAACAAACGAATGTAAAAACAAGCATTGGCATAGCCAATAGGTCTCGCCTTTGGGACCTTATAAGTGTTTAGCCATGCAGCACAAATCAGTGCAGGTCTAAAAAAAAAAAAAAAAACAGACGAAGATAGCTCCAGCTACAACAAAGGGCCATTTCCAGGCTGCGGAGAGAAACCGGATTTATGTTTGTTTGGGAAAAGCTGATCACATCCCACCGGTTCTACAATGAACAGCAGCTATCAACAGGCCGCTGCCCTACAGCCGGACAGAACCATAGTAACCAGTTCCTTATTAAATGTGTTCTCCTACCAGGCTCTGAGTATTGCTTAAAGTAACTTCTAAAGCAGCCCCACCCTGCCGAGGAGAGCAAATACCTGCCCCATTCTTTATTAAAGCCATCTCAGGGTTTGAAGGGAAAAAGGAAGAAAGGCTCAGAACTGAGACATGAACAAAATAAGCGCTGGAAGAATGCACGCCAGACACAAGGGAGTCTGGGTCACAGAGACAGAGCCGGACACAAGGGAGTCTCAGACACTGCGAGAGAGAGCCTGACACAAGGGAGTGTTAGACACTGGGAGAGAGAGGGACGGACAGAAGTGAGTCTCAGACACTGGGGGAGAGAGACGGACAGAAGGAAGTCTGAGACACTGGGGGAGAGAGACGGACAGAAGGAAGTCTGAAGACACTGGGGGAGAGAGACGGACAGAAGGGAGTTTGGGACACTAGGAGAGAGAGCTGGATACAAGGGAGTCTCAGACACTGGGAGAAAGAGCCGGACAGAAGGGAGTCTCAGACACTGGGACAGAGAGCCGGACAGAAGGGAGTCTGAGACACTGGGGGAGAGACGGACAGAAGGGAGTCTTGGACACTACGAGAGAGAGCTGGACACAAGGGAGTCTTGGACACTGGGAGAGAGAGCCGGGTCTATGGGAGTCTGGGACACTGGGAGAGAGAGCCGGACACATGGGAGTCTGAGACACTGGGAGACAGAGCCGGACACAGGGGAGTCTGAGACACTGGGAAAGGAGTCGTCGTCACAGAAACTGGCGCGTCGTGGACACCCAGGAGTGCTGGTCCCTGGGTGACTCTGCTGACATGAACCCAGAGAGACAGTACAATGAAAAGACGCGCGAAGCAGAGGGCAAAGTGTCTAAGCTGAGCGAACACTGCTAACAAACACTTCACATCGCATGTTCCGTTTTGCGCACATATTAAAGTAGAGACACGAAGGAATGGCAAAACCGGTTGCTAACCTACCTATCGACAGTTCCTGACCTATGACCAAGATTGTGACAGTGAACGAATGAACGAGCACAGCTGCTAACTCCACCTGCTTCTAACAGCTGTACTTGGGTACGTGAGCGAGAGGGCCAGAACAAAGCCCAAAGTCACACAGTGTGTCAGTGATGAAGCTGCTAACAACTGATATGCAGGGAGAAGTGAGAGAAACCAAGAGGCAAATGGATTTTGAGCTCCGTTAAAAGCAAAACTACAAATCCTATAATGCATCATGTTGTTGGCCGAAAAGCCCGACATGGAACCTCACGTGCAGTGAAGTGAGACAAATCCACACACCGACACTCCAGAGGATGAACACTGCAGCCAAACACAGCACACACCACGAGCAGGAAGGGGCTCACCTCACGGACTTGCTGCTCTTCCGGTTTATTGGCGCCGGTTTCTCCTACTCTTCCAGGGGAAGCTCAAAACATTCCAGAAATATGAAAACGAGTGGTGCGCGCGCATCGGCAATGCAAATAGGACTCGCCTTTTTGTAGACGCTGCACAACAAACAGGGCCACAGACGTTCTAAAAGCACGCAAGTGGTGCGCGCGCGCCACAGCGAGTCATGTGTTTTGAATTATCGCGCACGCGTCTGGGCACGATAATTCAAAACACATGGCGCCCGTGCGGGTAACCGCAAGCAATAGGCCGTGGGCGGAGCAAAGGCGGGACATGCACCCGCCTTTGCCCAATTGCGTGCTGTCTTTCTTAGAAAGACGCACGCAAAGCCCAATAGCCTGTGAGAAAAACAAAAACACACGCACGAGCGTGTGGTCAGCTTTCTGAAGCCCCTTACTAAAAGTCTCGCAGAGCAGCGCATGCGCGCTGCGCTAGGCGAGACCAAAAAAACACAAGGGGGGGAGAAAAAATTAAATCTACTGATCGAGGGTGGCTCCTCATCTCTCGGGATCTCCCCCCCTGTCCCCTCCCCAGAGTACACGCCCAGTCAACCAGGCGCTAAGGTGGACAAGGAAAAAAAGAAAAGGGGGGGGGCACAGGTCAGGGAACCCATAGTAGTCCCACCCAGTCTAGGGCTATATATACTTGCGCAGAAACCTCTCAGCCGTGTCGACAGCTAGGTGTATATAAAATATAATTTTTTCCCATTAGACTATATAGTATTATGTGTTCTGTACCGTAGAACCTGAGGATATATGCACTTGAAACCCCCTTTTGCCAGAATGATGGCTTTATATCTTGCATACAGACTACTGGTCTCTACACTTACCACTTATAGACTTTGTTAGACCATTTTTCTTGTTACTACATTACCCGTCTTGAGTGAGACAATCCTATCATCTATTATATCCTCTGATTGGGTTGTGTGATAAGTAGAGATACTTTACCATACACAGCATAGTGTCCATACACATATTTATACTTTCAGATATAGAATATGCACCTGTTGTGTCAACCGTTCGTTGGGTGTATATATAACGAGCCCGCTGTGTTAACCACCTCTTGGAAAACGCGTCCCGTATTTATTGGAAACTTCATTTCTCATGAGCACTTGGGCCTAACTTCCGCTATGGACGTTACACGGAAGTTAAATCGACTAGAGTTTGCTCGTTTCTTCCTCCCGCCAACCTTCAGATGCAGAGGTGCATAGAGGCGAACAAGGTACGGCAGCCTTCGTGCGTTTTTAATACTGTGTTTGAGGTTGTTGTTTGTCCATCTGATGATAAGATATGTTGCAGGGACTGCACCTATATGCTCTACTTATATACTGTTGGATCACCAAGTATTGGTTTTAGTGCAACCCGGGTTCTGACATAGATCCATAACACGCCAGTTATGTAGTGCAGGCTTGCATTACAGTACTGATTAAATGTAATGAGAGTTGATAAGCCTGACTGTCTCCATTGTCTATGAGCCTAGATAGGCTTAGACAGAGGCTCCTTATGGTCTGAGGATACATTATCTGAGACATACAGCAATGTGTAACTACTAAGGAGGTACCCTCCACGTTATGCAAATAACACAATCTACAATAGGGGGCTTGTAGGCTTGTGGGTATATCGATCCATTTTTTATTTTGCCTTGTGTTTGATCTGTATATACATTTAGCTCTGCACTTTGTGAGGGGACTCATGACGGTTGAGCTGATCCCTATATAAATGCTCAGGGTAAGCGTTCTTTTAATACTCACTGGGATCATGGATTCTTCTCACACAGATTGTTTGAAGTGATGGTGATGGGCACTGGTGTAATTTAATTTGAATGTTACATTGAGTAACTGCTTCTGTTAATTTATTTTTCAGAATCTAGTGGACCTTACAATTATGATGTGGCCACCAGAATAGCCACTGAGTTGATTGTATGGCTTTTATGTTTTCTTATATATATTTGTTTGCACTAGCAGAGTGACATATATAACTTTTGTCCTGAGGAGTGCCTAGAACTTTCTAAGTCCCACTTGACAGAAGCATGTTGGCCATAGAATATAGGGTAATAGCCATAATCCCTAATAGTTTAGCTTTTTAATCCTATCCACTGGGGGCACCACAATAAAGGTTTTTTGCCCACCAGGAGATTGGGATAATGTGAATAAAACTATCTACACTTGCACGTTGCCCTTTCTCCCTACATCTTCAGTGCTCATCATTCCCCAGAACAACTCTGCTCCTCTCCCCCCTCCCCCCCCAGGGGAGTTGTAGCCCACACTGGGTGCCTTGCGGTCCCAGTGTGAGGAGGGAACCCTATGATGAAGCATGTCACTTTTGGTTGAGTGAGGGTTCTTGTCCTAACAGAGCAGTGCTCCCTTTTTTTCTCTCCTTGCCCTATTTTCTTCTACCTACATACACAGTGTGTGTTCAGAAAAAATAAAGAGACATGATTCCAGTGAATCCCACGTGACCAATGTATTAAAGTTATCTTGTTTGGAAAGTCAAAAATTGCACTACAGTTAAATGAAGCCTACAGCAAGGGAGTAATAAAGCATAATAAGGAGGTTGGTAAGAACAGTTATATATTATCAAAATTAATTGACTGCGTGAAATGTTGTGGAGCCTTTGAATTGGCATTGCAGGGCCATGATAAAATGGAAGACTCATTAAACCCAGGTGTCTTCAGAAAGCTGGTTGATTTTGTGTCCAGTATAGACAGTGAAATGGAAGCACAGTTGAAAAGTGCAACTGTTTTTAAAGGCACTTCTAAGACAATCCAGAATGAGTTGCTTGACTGTATGCTGGAGTTAACAAGAGAAACTATTGTACAGCAATTAAGAAGCACTGAGTACCTGGCTATCCAGGCCGATGACACAACTGATGTCTCTACCAAGAGGCAGTCAGTACTTGTTTTCCGCTACATTGATGGCAATTACAAGGTAGTGGAAAGATTTTATTGCTTTTCGCATCTTAAAGATTCATCTGCAGATACAATTTCAGCAGCTATTCTTAATGAACGTAACCTTATTATCCCAGAGCAATGTGGTAAAGAGAAGTTAATTGCTCAGAGCTATGATGGTGCCAGTGTCCTGTGTGATACCTTCCGTGGGCTGGTAAAAAAAAAAAAAAAAAAGAGAGATGTCTACTTAAATGTACACTATGTCCACTGCTATGCCCACCAACTAAATCCAATCATGGAACAGGCTGCATCGGAAATATCCAGAGTCAGAATTTTCTTTAAAGAGTTAGGTGGGGGGCATGGCCAAGATGGCGGAGAGCTAAGACGTGCTTAGCCTTCTCTCCTCCGCTCGCCGATTTTAAGCACCGGCCCGGGTCCCTGCACGGTGCTGAGGTGCAGACCCGAGGCTTCTAAAGACATACAGAGCCTGGCGGACCTGGTTTTGGGGACCTGCGAAGCTTCGGCGGCTCCGGTGGCAGCGCCCCTGTCTGGGTGCCGGGCCTATCGCCGGAGGGTGTTGCGCTGCGGCGCGGACTGCGAGGCTGGTGCCCGGGGGGGGGGAGCGCACAGGTGGACACGCGCGGGCTGCGGAGTGTGGCGCCTCGGATCGGCGGCTGTCCCCGGAGCCCCCCCTGACCCCAGCGCCGAGGGTCGGGTGGCGACCGAGAGCCGGTTGCCTGCATACTGCCGGGGCCTCATCGCGGCCTGGAGGGCGACAGGAGGAACGACGGCCGGGATCGCGGAGGTGACCGGCAGCACTGAGAGCGTGGACTCGGGGGGCATTTCAGCTCCCGGTGGACGGACGGGCTGCGGCGGGGGGCTGCAGCTGCCTTTGACAACGCCGCGGCCGCTGCTGCGGCCGGGACAGCGGGTGCGCACTTGGGGCCTGATCGAAGCGGCGTTGGCCTTGGGCCCAGCCATCGGGGGCAGCTCGGCCTCCGGCCGGCGACCTGAGGCGCGCGGCGACCGGCCCGTGCACTTGGTTGGTGGCTGAGCAACCGAACGACCGAGGCAGAGGCCCAGCAGAAGGTGGAGTTCTGGGGCGCCTGGCGGCATTGCTGACGGCGGCGGTGGCGGCCCGGTGGACCCCGGCCTGTGTGGACCGAGAGGCCACGGCGGTGAGTCCTTTATGTGCCCCCTCATGTGCGGCGGCCCCCGCGCGGGAGCCGCTCCTTGGTGACTCCGGTCACGCCGGCGGACTGCCCTCGTGGGTCCCGGTGTCCCTGCCCGGCCCTGAGCGCGGGCCCTAGTGCGGATCCCCTGCCGGCGGTTTGGACTGGACTGCAGGCCCAGGCCCACCGGCGAGGGGTGCCCCGAGTTCCTTGGGGGCCTATTCCTCCTCATCTCCGCTTCCTGACAGGGAGACCCCGGGCGCCACCGGCGGCTCCTCTCCAGTGCTACGGAGGGTCTCCACTGCACACTACACCACCGGCCGTCCTTCTGGCAGCCTTGAACCTGCTGTACTGGCGGGACTTGCACCGGGGGAGGCCGCATAATCCACCGGCGGGGCCGCACGGGGGTGAGTGCAGGCTAGCGACGGAGCCGGGATCCGCTGCTTGTGCGGGGCAGCGGCGGGAGGCCTTCCTTGTCGGGGAACGACCAGGCCCTGGGGCCCTCTCGCCGGGGTCGGCTGAGCATGGCATCCACTCGGGGCAGGAAGGACAAACAAACCCCGAAGGAGAGGTCCCTCAAAGATCTCTTCGCACGGGCCAGGAGTGAGGGCCCGGCGGAGACCGTCGGTGACGGACTAGCGGGGCGGATGGCCGACACGGCAGACATGCCCGTGACGCGGGCCTACCTGGACTCTCTGTTCGCGTCCCTTCGGGACGACCTCCAAGTTATGAAGCGCGACCTAATGGCAGAGATCAAAGATGTCCGTAAGGATATGGACGAATTAGGGGAAAGAGTGGCGTCCCTAGAGACCAAGAGCGACACCCGCGATACGGAGTTGGAGGCCTTGCGACAGGAGGTGGTGAGAATCCACGAGCAACAAGTGGACGTCCAGTCCCATTTGGAGGACCTAGAGAACCGTTCACGCCGCCATAACATCCGCATCAGAGGGGTACGCACTGATGCAGTGGCGGGAGACATCTTTAACTATGTGCGGGAGCTTTTCAACTTCGTCCTGGGCAGAGCGCCCGACTCCGATCTTAAGTTGGACAGAGCACACAGAGTGGGCCCTCCTAGGGCGCCTTCGGCACCCCCGGCAGACATCCTGGTCTGCGTACAAGATTATCGCACTAAGGAGGACATTCTTCGCCAAGCCCGATCGATGCAACCGATTACTTTCCGAGATCAACCATTGGCGCTCTTTCAGGACCTCGCAGCAATCACGCTTCAGAAGCGCCGGCTATTTAGACCTATCACCGAGGCCCTGCGACAAAAACGTTTCCTACTCATGGGGGCATCCGTTCCGCTTAGTATTCAGACATGAAGGGAAGCTCTTCCAACTCCGTTCCTTCACTGAAGCATGCAAGCTCCTGGGGATCTCTCCGCCCGTGGACCACGATTCCGTGGAACGCCCGGACCAGAATGCCTCTGACAATCGCCCGAGGTGGAGGCAGCAGCGCGGCCGACGCCGCATCAGGAAACCCGACCCACAGGAGGTCAAGAGGGAGCAACAGGCTGCTATAGCGGCGATGCCGGGGGCTCAGACCAACGAGGCCTCTGAGTGATGGACCATGGCCGTTATGTTTCTCTTTTGCAGATATCTGGTGGGCGGGGGGATGGGAGGGAACCTCTGTTGGCCACCATTGCACCCCAAAGACTTTTCCCTATTTCCGATTCATCCTGGGATGACGGACTAATGATAGACTGGATACATTTTTTTCTTTTTTTTGTCCTTTTTTGGTGTCAGTTGCGCCTGGGGTTTCCCTTTCTCTTCTTCCCCTTTCTTAGGGTCTTTCTCTTTCTTCTTTCTAGGTCTCTCGCTCTCGGCTGCGTTCTGACTCTGGGGGGCCCTGGTCCAGGGATCGAGGTACTGCTTTCCCTGGCAAGACTCCATCGCAGTGCAGGTAATGCAACAGTACAGGTTAACTGCGGGGCTCAAGACATGGGCAAATGATTTCATCCCCAATTAAGGTTCTCACTTTCAATGTCAGGGGACTCAATAATCCAATCAAACGTAGGGCTCTGCTATCCTACTTAGAGAATACCCGTGCTGACATTTGTCTCCTGCAGGAGACACATCTTCTCTCAAGGGACTGTCACCGTCTCAAGTCACGCGCATTCCCGATCCAATTCTTCTCTTCCACGACCACCAAGACGGCCGGGGTGGCTATCCTGGTTTCTAGGGCATTTAGGGGGAAGGTGATACAGAAGGGGGCTGAGATCAAGGGCAGGCTCCTCACTTATCACTTTTCTATTGGGGGTCACACTGTGGTGGTGGGATCGGTTTATGCCCCCAACGAGGGACAGGAACGCTTTCTACAGACCGCCCTCACAGACGCTACAGCAACACAAGAACGCCACATATTGATAGGGGGTGATCTTAATTTAGTGTTTAATAATGACTTAGATAGGTCCACCCAACGCACAAGTCAGGTAGGCGCCCTTTCTTACACAGGGTCTCAATGGCTACGCGACCTTGATCTCACCGACATTTGGAGACACCATCACCCTCACTCCCGGGCTTTTTCATATTACTCCCACGCACATAAGACCTACGCGAGATTGGATTATTTCCTTGGCACCAGGGCCATCTGTGCGGCCACCCTCGATACTGACATCCTGGTTGCCTCCCTCTCCGATCATAGCCCGGTGGAAATTTCACTGGATCTCCCCCAGGTCAGCCGCCCACCTGGGCAGTGGCGATTCCGGGATACTCTCTTACATAGGCCAGATACGGTTACTCAATTGCAGCGTGCTATAGTGGATTACCTCGCACATAACGACACTCCGGACACATCACTCTCGACACGGTGGGAGGCCCTTAAGGCGGTCATCAGGGGGGAGGTCATTGCCATCTCGTCTGCAGACAATGCGGACCGCAGGGCCAAGAGGGGGGAGCTGTCGCAACAGGTTCGGGAGCTGGAGCAGATGCACCAGCGGACCGGGGCTCCTCGTGTGTGGCGTCAGTTATCGCTTGCACGGAAGCAATTGTCAGCTTTGGATCAGGACAAGGCTGAATATGCCGCTTTGCGACTGCGACACTCTTTCTATGTAGGGGGGGATAAGTGCGGTCGCCTCCTCGCGCATAAACTTCGCGAAGCGCGGTTACGTGGGGGCATTCAGGAGATCAGAGATTGCGCCGGAGTACTAGCTACCGAAGATGCAGCTATCGCAGATGCCTTCCGCACATATTACGCTCACCTGTACGACGACCAGCCCCTGGCGGAGGCAGACATTGTCTCTTACCTGTCCGGAGCGGACCTTCCGACTTTGACGCCGGAGCAGGCGACGCACATCGAACGGGAGATTAGGCCGGAGGAAGTAATCTCTGCCATAGCCCGCCTGAAACTGGGCAAATCCCCGGGCCCCGATGGCTACACCGCGGCCTTTTACAAGCAGTTCGGCGCTGCCCTCACTCCCTTACTGACCCGGCTTTTTAACTCATTTGCGACGACGGGAGCAATACCCTCTTCCATGCTGGAGGCGGCGATAGTCGTCCTCCCTAAATCTGGGAAGGACAGATCCGTTTGCGGTTCGTACCGGCCCATATCGCTCTTGAACTTAGACTTGAAGCTATATACCTCCATCCTGGCGAGCCGCCTGGGCCCTTACAAGCAAGGGCTGGTGGACCCCGACCAGGCTGGGTTTATACCACAGCGGCAGACGAGTGACAACACGAAAAGAGTAGCGCATCTCATCGAAAAAGCTTTTCGCATCCCGGGGAAATACATGCTGCTCACGATCGATGCCGAAAAGGCCTTTGACCGAGTCCATTGGCCGTATCTTGAACAGGTGTTGAGCCACATGGGATTTGGGGATAAGATGCGGACACACATTTTTAACTGCTACCGCTCCCCCACAGCGACCGTGAGAGTCAATGGGCATACTTCTGCTCCCTTCCCCATTTATAGGGGAACGCGGCAGGGTTGCCCCCTTTCGCCCTTACTTTTCGCTCTTTATATGGAGCCTATGGCACAGAGTGTTCGGCGGCATGCGCAAATCACGGGTATACGCTTCGGGGGGGACACTCATACTATTAGTTTGTATGCGGACGACGTCCTCATCACATTAACGAATCCGGAAGGAGCTCTAGGAGCCTTTTTGGACGAACTGGATGTTTTTGGAGGTGCGTCCGGGTTTAAAGTCAACCTCTCTAAGTCGACGGCGATGAACCTTTCCTTGCCACCCCACGAGAAAGCGGACCTGCAGGCTCGTTTCCCACTAGCGTGGTCGGACGACCTTGTCCCATACCTGGGAATATACTTGGCTCCTACCTTGCAGGGCATGAGACTGGCCAACTTCTCCCGCCTCCATACTCAGATTCAGGCCGAGCTTCGGCGATGGAAACACCATCAGATTTCCTGGCTGGGGCGGGTCGCCGCTATAAAAATGACCGTTCTTCCCAAGATCCTTTACGTATTCCAAACGCTGCCTTTGTCCCCCCCTACGGGTTGGCTCCGAAAGGTGCAATCAGATCTCTCTGCCTTCATTTGGCAGGGCCGTAAGCCAAGAATGAAACGTGCGGTCAGCTTTCTCCCGCCGAATGAGGGGGTCTGGGGGTTCCCGACCTCGCCCTCTATTACAAGGCCGCACAGTTACGCTATCTGGTGGAATGGAGTCGGGCCGAATCTGAAAAAACTGGCTTTTCCAGGACCGTGCTGTAGCGGGTACATCACTTAGGAAGGTTCCTTCCTCGCGAAAGCTCATCGCTCTCCCAACTTATATGCCTCACAAGTGACCCGTACGATACTCACGACATGGGATCAGACGAACTTAAGCCATGAACTCACGTCCTTTCCATCACCTCTCACGCCGATCCTGGATAACCCTGAGTTCAGCCCGGGGTTGGACCAACGATCCTTCCATTGGTGGCGGGAGTCCGGCGCTGGGTCCCTTATTCGCCGATGGCGAGTTTATCACCTTCACGCAGATACGGGAGGACTTTGACCTTCCGGAATCGGAACGCATGCGTTACCTTCAGGTACGCCACTGGGCTCTACACCCTACTAATCGCTCACAGGCGGCTAGACGCCTTACGCCATATGAACGCTGGCTGGTAACGAGGTCCTCGGACAAAAAACTGATTTCAGACCTCTACAAGTTTCTTCAATCTAAATACTCGCATATGTACCACGCGGGGCGGGCCCGATGGGAGAGGGAGCTTGTGCGCGATCTTAATCCCGAGGAGTGGGAGGGAGCCTGTTACAGGGCACGTCACACAGCAACACACGTCGGACTTACAGAAACTTTTACTAAATTGGTGTACCATTGGTATTACACCCCGGAGCGGCTCCACCAGGTCGACGCGACACTAAGCCCGGATTGTTGGCGTGGGTGCGGCGGGAGGGGTACTTTGGTCCATTTACTATGGGACTGTACTCACCTCCGGTCCTATTGGACACATGTCCTGGATGAAGTAGACAAACATCTCGACACTGAAGTCCCTAGATTTCCCGCATATGTTCTCCTGGGGGTACCCAACCCACTCACATATCCCCTTAAGGCCCGGAGAGGGAAGCAAATAGCCATCGCTCTAGGCTCAGCAGTCCAGAACATATTAATCCATTGGCGGTCCCCTCAGATTCCTACCCACACGGGCTGGTGCACAAGTTACTAACTTGTGTAACGATATATCTGTAAGAGACAGTAGTTAGTGATAGATTCCTTACCTTAGAATATCCCCAGGCGTCAGGCTGGATCCGGAAAAGTTTTGCGTAGCAGTACCCTTGCGCGGTCGGTAGGCGGCGTCGTGCGGCTCCGCGTCCGTCGTCGGCGTCGTGATCGCCGGGATGACGTCGCGGGCAGTACTTAGGCGCCGCCCTGCGCGCTGACGTCAGTTCTGTACACGACTTTCCGCGCCAGGAACGCAGAGCCATGCAAGAAGCTGACACAGGTGTCTGAAAAATACTAGGGCCCTGAAAGGGATGTCCTTAACCCTAGAAATCAGTTCGCAGAACGGGGAGGATGGGTGGGCGGTAGGAATCTATCACTAACTACTGTCTCTTACAGATATATCGTTACACAAGTTAGTAACTTGTGCATCTGAAAGAGACACGTTAGTGATAGATTCCTTACCTTAGAATAGATACCCCAGCAATACCAACCCCGGTGGTGGGTCTGCGAACAAAGATCAGACAAGGAAGTCCTGGAGGACAGAACGGCCAAAGAAGCCGTCCCTCCGGACCTGACTGTCAAGGCAGTAATGCTTAGTAAACGTGTGCAGCGAGGCCCACGTAGCCGCCTGACAGATAACCGGCAGCGGAACACCGCGGCCCAAGGCCGTGGTAGCAGCCGTTGCCCTGGTGGAATGGGCACGCAGCCCAACAGGAGGTTCCTTTTAGCCAAAGAATAGCAGGCCTTGATGCACAAGGTAACCCAGCGGGAGATGGTCCTCTTGTGCACCGCCCGACCTTTTTGGCGCCCACGTAGCCAACAAAGAGCTGGTCATCCACCCGGAAGTGTTTTGTGCGGTCAATATAAAAAGAGAGCGCACGTTTTGGGTCCAGACGGTGGAGCCTCTCTTCCTCTCTGGAAGGATGCGGAGGCGGAAAGAAGGTGGGCAAAGTGATGGTCTGCCCAATGTGGAAAGCAGTAACCACCTTTGGCAAGAAGGACGGACGCGTCCGAAGAACAACCTTGTCTGGATGAACAGACAGAAAGGGAGGTTTGCAAGATAGAGCCTGGAGCTCACTCACCCGCCGAGCGGAGGTGATGGCCACCAGAAAGGCTGTCTTCAGAGTCAGAAGACGAAGAGGACAGTTATGTAGAGGCTCAAAGGGAGCGCACATTAAAAAGGTAAGAACCAAGTTCAAGTCCCACTGAGGCATCACAAACGGAACAGGAGGGAAGAGGTGAGTAATGCCTTTTAAGAACCTGTTAACAACAGGGGACTTGAAAAGGGAGGGCTGATCAGGGAGCCTGAGGAAGGCCGAGATAGCACAAAGATAACCCTTGATGGTACCCAGGGCAGAACCCTGTTGGGCCAAAGAGAGAAGGAACAGAAGGACCTCAGAAAGAGGGGCAGAAAGGGGATTCACAGCCTTTGCTGTGCACCATGCCACAAATTTGTTCCACCTGCAGGCGTATACCACCTTAGTGGAGGGACGCCTGGCTGCCAGAATCACATCACAAACTTCGGGAGGCAAGTCGAAAGGAATCAACTGCCGCCGCTCAATCTCCACGCAAGCAGGTGTAGACTGGACAGGTTCGGGTGGAGGACCGTCCCCTGCTGCTGCGACAGAAGATCCTCCCGAAGAGGCAGACGGATCGGGGGATCTATGCTCATATTGAGTAGCTCGGGATACCAAACTCTTCGAGCCCAGTCCGGAGCCACAAGAATGACTTGGGCCCGGTCGTGCCGAATCTTCTTCAACACTCTGGGTAGAAGTGGTATAGGCGGAAAGGCGTACAATAGACCGCAACTCCACTCGTGACGAAAAGCGTCGCCGAGCGAGTGCCGCCTTGGAAATTCCAACGCGCAGAACTGATGACATTGCGCGTTCTCTTCGGTGGCGAATAGATCTAACCAAGGCTCTCCCCACTGTAGAAAGAGTCCTTGCGCCACTTCCGAGTGAAGACGCCATTCGTGATCCATCATGCACCTGCGGCTGAGTTCGTCCGCCCTGGCGTTCAGGGAACCTGCCAGGTGTTGAACCACCAGGAACATGCCCTGATGTTCCAGCCATGTCCAGAGGCGCAGAGCCTCCTGACAAAGGGTCCACGACCCCACCCCGCCTTGTTTGTTGCAGTACCACATGGCGGTGGTGTTGTCTGTGAACACCTGCACTACCTTCCCTTTGACAGAGGGAAGGAATGCCTTGAGTGCAAGTCGGATCGCCCGGAGCTCCAGAATGTTGATATGGAGCCGGGACTCCGCCGGAGACCAGAGGCCTCTGATCTCCGCCTCTCCCATGTGACCGCCCCATCCCAGAAGGGACGCGTCCGTCACAACTGTATGCTCTGGCTGGGGAAGGGAGAGGGATCTGCCCATGACCCATTGCCGGTTCGAGAGCCACCACTGCAACTGTTTTGCAGTCCCCTCCGAGATCTGGACGTGATCGGACAGGTTGCCCTGGTGCTGCGCCCACTGGAACTTCAGGTCCCACTGCAGAGCCCGCATATGCCATCTGGCATGATTGACCAGCAGGATGCAGGAGGCCATGAGGCCCAGCAGCCTCAGGGTCATCCGTACCGAAACCCAGGATAAAGGCCGAAAGATCGGAATCATAGCCTGAATATCCCGGACTCGCCGTTCGGGAGGATAGGCCCGAAACTGCGTCGTGTCCAGAACTGCTCCGATGAAAAGGAGCTGTGGAGAAGGAATTAGATGCGACTTCGGCACATTGATGGAGAACCCCAGCGAGTGCAGGAGTTCGGCCGTAGTCTGGAGGTGGGAGACGACTGCCTGGGACGAGCCCGCCTTCAGCAGCCAGTCGTCGAGGTAGGGGAAGACTGAAACCCCTGCCCGGCGCAGATGAGCTGCGACCACCGCCATCACTTTCGTGAACACCCGAGGGGCACTTGTAAGGCCAAAGGGGAGCACGGTGAACTGAAAATGCTCGGGGCCTACCGTGAACCGAAGGTAACGCCGGTGGGCCGGCAGGACGGGGATGTGGAAATACGCGTCCTGCAAGTCCAACGCTACCAACCAGTCTCCAGGGTCGAGGGCAGTCAAGACCTGAGCTAGGGTGAGCATCTTGAACTTCTCCTTCCGGAGGAAGCGATTGACGTTCCGGAGGTCCAAGATAGGACGCATGTCCTCCTTGTCCTTTTTGGGCACCAGAAAGTAGTGGGAGTAGCAACCACGCCCTACTTCTGGGGTCGGAACATGCTCGATGGCCCTCTTGGTCAAGAGGGCCGTGACTTCCTTCCGTAGAAGCACCAAGTGATCCCCTGACATGCGGTGGAATTGAGGTGGCATGGCTGGGGGGTGGTCTCGAAGGGGAGGGAGTAGCCCCTTCGGACAATGTCCAAGACCCACCTGTCCGAGGTGATGGTGCGCCAGTGGGGAAGGTGATGGCGGACCCTGCCCCCTACTGGCGTGCCGTGCACCTGAAAGGAGGGACTAGGAGGGCTTGGAGGCCGCGGACGGGTTGGAGGTGGTGGCCTGACCCGCACGCTGGTTGCCCGATCCGCCACGGCGGAATCCACGTCCTCGGCCACGCGAAGACGCCTGCTGCGCGGGCCGGTGGCTGGGCTGCTGACGTGAAGGGGCGCCCCTACCGTGGCCACGATAGGGGCGAAAAGCAGAAGGTAGCGGAGGGCGTGTAGCAGAAAGGCCCAGGGACTTTGCAGTAGCCCGTGAGTCCTAAAGCGCTCCAACGCATGGTCTGCTTTGGACCCAAAAAGACCGACTCCATCAAAGGGCATGTCCATGAGAGTATTCTGGACATCCCCTGAAAACCAGTGGTTCTCAGCCAGGCGTGGCGCCGGAGCGCCACCGTCGTTGCAATCGACCTGCCCAGCGAGTCGGCGGTGTCAAGGCCACAACGGATAGTGTATTTGGCCGCATCCCTTCCTTCCGCAATGGCGCGGGAAAGCAGTGCCTGGACCTCCTCAGGGCACTGGGGCAAAACATCCGCCACCGAATCCCACAGGGAGTGGGTATATCGGCCCAAAAGACAAGCGGTGTTAACGGACCGCAAGCCAGCACTGGAGGAAGAAAAACCTTTCTTCCCAAACTGATCCAGGCGTTTGGATTCCCTATCCGGAGGAGCGGTAGGGAAGGCGGTTTGGGAAGCGGAGGCTTGGACAACCAAGCTCTCAGGAGTGGGGTGGACAGAAAGAAACAGGGGGTCGCCCGGAGCGGGGCGATGGCGTCGTGACACGTTCCGATCCACAGGAGCCCCTGTGTTGGGCTTGGACCAGGCGCCCAAAAGAACGTCAGTGAGGGCGTCGTTAAACGGCAGCACAGTCTCCGCAGAGGAGGCTGCCGGCTGAAGCACCTCTGTCAAGATGTTAGTCTTGACCGTCAAAGTAGGGAGCTGGAGACGTAAGGCCCCAGCAGCCCTACGCAACACCGTACCAAAATTGGCCCCCTCCTCCGTAGCCACGGGAGGAGACAGCATGCCAGTGTCAGGAGAAGTATCCAGACCACTGGCCTCCCCTAGACTCTCTGTCCAGTCCTCATCATACTGACAGTTGCGTGTCAGAGGGTCATCAGACCCCTCCCAGTCCTCCTGGTCCTCCTCTGGTTCAAAATAAGGAGGAGGAGGGACATTTGGGACCCAAGGTCCCATCGGCGCCGGAGCCGGCGTCGAGCGACGTCGCTCCGGGTCCATGTCCGGAGCCGGAAGGAACTGGGGACGACGCCGCCCGGAGCCCAGGGCGGCGTCGAGAACGGCACCGGAGACATCGGCGCCGGCGGAGGTGTCGTGAGGTCGACCGGCGTCGATGGGGGTTGTGGAGCCGGGATCGAGGCCGGGGCCGAAGCCGGAGCCGGGATCGAGGCTGGAGGCTCGGGCGACGCCGGGGCCGGAGCCGCCGGCGACGCCGGAGCAACCCCATCAGGGCCCGCGGGGCCCGAAGGCGCACCGGAGGGGCCTGAAGGCCCGAAGAGGCGGGCCATGGCCGACAGGAACTCCTGTACCTTGGCCGGATCCGCCCCCGAACCCGGGAAGGGCGGGTATGACGGGGGCGACTCCACAGGCAAGTCCGGGGCCGCGGGGCGGGGACGGTGCCGGGAGGGGCCTCAGCCGAGTCGCGAGACCGGCGAGGCGAAGTCCGAGAGCGACGATGCTTCTTGGACTTCTTGTGCTTAGACTTACCGGACGAAGAAGTCGACGACCGGTGTGCACTCCGCGAGCGACCCCTGGACCTCTCACGCGACCGGGGCTTCCGCGGAGCCGAATGCCGGGCCTCGAGGAGCTTTCGAGACCGCTCTCGCAAAGCTTTCGGGTTGAGGGCCTGGCATTCGGGACAAGACTCGGTGTCGTGGCCTCGGCCGAGGCAGAAGAGACACTCCCAATGCGGGTCGGTGACGGACATCATCCGCGCACAGGCGCCGCATCGCTTGAAGCCGGGCATCCCTACGACACCTTAAAGTTGGAAAAACCAGTGAAAAAATCACCAAAAAGTATGGTCAAAAATTGACCAGGGCACTGCTCTTCCCGGATCTGCGCTTGCTGGCGCGGAAAAAGAAGAACTGACGTCAGCGCGCAGGGGCGGCGCCTAAGTACTGCCCGCGACGTCATCCCGGCGATCACGACGCCGACGACGGACGCGGAGCCGCACGACGCCGCCTACCGACGCGCAAGGGTACTGCTACGCAAAACTTTCCGGATCCAGCCTGACGCCTGGGGATATTCTAAGGTAAGGAATCTATCACTAACGTGTCTCTTTCAGATACCAACGTTTATGGCACGTACTTGGAATGGAAAAGATTTCCCTCACCCTGGCGGGGAAGGGCTCTTCCTTCAGCGAGCTGGGCAAACCTTTCTTACTTTACTTGCACAAGACTTTCGAGAGTTGACCTGTCCACGGTATTTACGCCTCTTACGTCTCAACGCACCAGACCCCAATTTGTAGCCAGATAGCCCTTCAGATCAGACAAGCTGCCTGCGCTCACGCTTTGTCACAAGCCTGGACCAGGGATGGGAGGGGGTGGTTCTTTTCTTATTTCCTTTCCTCCTTTACTCTCTGGGTGGTGGGTGGGTGGGGGGGGAGATGTTCGTGTTCTTTTTGCAATACAATTGAGTTGTCTCTATCACAGTCGGGCCCTGCGTGGCCCTGATGACATGCTTTTCACTTTTTGCAACTGTCAATAAAAAAAAGAGTTAAACCATAAAGAGTTAGGTGGCATTATTGCTTTTTTCCCATTCTCCTGAAGTTCTTGAACAGATAGTGGCAAGAAGAATACCGAAAGGGTCTGCAACTTGCTGAAACTTCAACATTCCAGCTATCAGTATAATTCACAAACACAGAGAGGACCTTGTAGAATGCATGAAATCAATTACAGAAAACAGTATATTTGGTTCCACTTCTGTATGTGACGCAAAGGGCTTTACCAGAACTCTGGAAGACAAGGAGTTTTTTTTGTTTTTGTTCCACAGCATAATGCCTCAATGTCAATATTTTGTACAATCAGTTGCAAAAGAGAGACATTGATATTGTATTTGTACAAAGGGTCACTTCAGACTTTGTGATAAGCATCAACAAGGTATCAGGAATCTATTGACAATTTGAACTCTAAATTGCCAGGCAATTCTCAATTTTAAAACTGCACACTGAGGATAGGTACCTTGATACAGGAGGGAAAAGAAGTATGTGGCATTAATGAGGTGCATGCCAGGGAGCACTTTGCATTTTCAAGGCATCTTGTCAGTGTAACACTACTGCATAGTGACCAGCTTCAAAAACATGGCAAATGTATTCCTATTGCAGTTCCCAGTGAAACAGTGGAAGCATATCCAATGCTGAACAAGTCAAGATTGTGCTCTGAACTATCAATCCTGTATGGAAGACAGGACTTTCATCAGGTTACAGGTGGTGCCATGGCTTTATATATATATTTTTATGCCAAAACAACTTACAGAATTATTTTCTAAACTTCTGAAGTTATTGAGAATTGTCATTACAACACCCATGACAATATCTGAAGCTGAAAGATGTTTTTCTTCACTGAAGAGGATAAAAACATTTTTAAGAAATACAATGACTCAAGCTCAACAAAATGTATTGGCCACGCTGTCAATGGAAAAGAACTAATAAATCAGATTCCAGAATCCAATAAAAGATCTATTGAAAAGTTTGTTCACATTAAAGAACGGCGTGCAAACTTTCTATATCAATAGAAACCAAGGAAATGCACGTAGTGTTGTGAATCGTTGTTCCTAGCAAATATAGTTTTGGTTTAATTTGTATTGTAAGTAACATTAAAGAATACTATAGGAACCTTGTATGAATATAAGTGCACCATGTATTCAATGTTTGTTTCAGCATCTTGCAACACTTGAGAGGAATTCAGACTTACATATCATTATAAAGTCACATAAGCTTGGTGTTGTTTCAGAGTATTAGTAAATGCTCCTCTCTCTCAACCTTACCCAGCAAATATGGCCCAGTTTTGTAAATATCCTACACTCTGACAAGCTTTGGACTAACTTATAAACTACAGCCAGACAGACTGTGACCTTGTACCTTCCATGACATACTTCAAGATGGTGCATACTGGGCAACAGTCTTGTAAGAAATTACAGGATTATGTTTATTGGTCTCATCTTTCCTGAGGGTATTATAGTCATGTTTTGCAAACTTTAGCTGTCCAGCAATGTCCTTTAGGAGAAGGCATTTTCTTTGGCCTATCTGTTTGATGAAGCTGTAGTTGTTTGCTCTTTTCCTAATTGCAAACTCATACACTGTAATGTTTGCTGTGCTGGTAGAGGGATGTAGAATCCTGGACATATGTATATTGTTTACCATATCTATGACTATGAGCATCCTATGGACTGATACTGAGTGAATTTGTTAATAATATTACTTACTTTATAATGATTGGCTTCATTTCTGAATGGATATGGTTTAATATCCTTACACTGAAGAGCAGACTAGATTATTTGACACCAGTGCATATCTTTAGATCTACAGATGACTCATTACCTCCAACTTACATGCTCAACACTGTCATATAAGTTCATAGTTCAAACAATTATATAAAGGTGGCAGCACTTTCATGTTGATCAAGTCCATTACGTTTAGCAGAATCTGATTTTAATCGCTATCTGCAGTGATGCAAAATCTATAAGGGTGCACTTACATTTTCATGCAAGGCATCTGAATGTTGGCTCATTTAAGATTGATCAATGATATAACAATGTTTATTTGCTTGGTTGGCATGTGTAGAATTATCTACTAGTAATATTTTGTGATGGCTTCATGGGTGTCAGATAATGTATATATAAATGTGTAAACCCATACAACTTTGAGACAACGTTATGTTTCTTCTTTGCACCAATACATATTTCATGTAAATATTTATACAAGTTTTCTAAAGTACTGGTTAACCAAAGTCCTTATCAGAGATGTACAAAGTATTTAATGTTAAAGTATATAAACATACTTTTTGTACTATTAAACCTTCTCTACACAAATATTTTGGTCATCTTTCTCTAAATAATGATTTTTGACTGAAATTAACCATACTTGATTGTTTAAATGTAAATCTATATAAAGTATTCTACATTACTCGTTGACCAACTGGCTTTGGGTTTATTGATATTTACTTTTCGTTTTTCAACTGTAAAGCTACCCGGCTCAACGTTTGGTTGATTTCTATGAGATGACATGATTTTTTTTCCTTCGAATGAATATTTCTTCTATCTGTAGCCAATTATATCATATGAAGATTTCAATCACCTCCTGTGTACTTGGCTTTGAACTAATGATTCATAAAGGAAAGAGACGTGCACTAAAGGTAGGGAAAACATTTTATGTGTTGCATATATATATTTTATCTCTGCATGTTTCTATGTGTTTTTATTTTATGCGAGTTGCCTTTATGCATGATATTGAGTTTCCAAAAATGAACACTAGCCAATATATTATTCTATTTAATAAGTAGGCATTTGACTCTGTGGGGCCATCTTGAATGCCACTTTATCTCTCGCATGCACTGGCTCAGTAGACAGTTCCACCCTATTTATTAATTGTGGTTATTAGCCCCTACCCATCCTATTACCCTCAATACAAACATGTTGTGAGGAGATACCAACCCCAAAACTTCTTGCCTGTTTGACACTTCGCCAAAGTAGGAGGTCAGGCTTGTCTAACAAGCCAGGCCTGTGTTCCACTTATTAAAAACAAAATTGGGCTGAAATATGCAGCTTTTTATCCCATTTCCGCTTAATAAGATTTGCACAGGAAATGGCGACTAACCTCCCGAAAAAAATTACCCCCTACCTCCCCTGCCCAAGTCCAGCCCTACCACTCACTAACCTCACCAGCCGCCACTGTCAATGTCCGAGTGTGGAGTCAGACCGAAATCTGATCAGGTGTGCGCCATTACTAATGCAGCTGACCCAAATGACAAGGAAAAATTGAGATGGGGCTAGTCGAAGTTTGCTAAATTTGTAGTAGGTTTTGCAGTCAAAACTGAAGCATTAAGGATGCTGTTAAGAAAGGAGAGGGTGTTTGAGTGGGACGATAATGAGCACAAAAAAGTTTGATAGAGTTAAGAACTTTATTGCAAATGTATTGACCTCTTTCAAGATGGGACTCAAAACCATAATCACAGTGTATACCAGTGCAGTGGATATCGGTGGTGGTCTCTTTCAAGTGCCTTCTAGTGTAGAAAAAAGATTGGAATTTGCTTTACGTTCTTCATCGAGTTTGGAAAGGGACTATTGCCTTATTCAGAAGGATGCATTAGCTGCAGCCTGGACTCTAACTACATCAGAATGTATGTGTTGGGGCATCAGTTAGTGCTGATGGACACTTCATAAACCATTACTCAAAATGTTAAAGGCTTAGGGGTGCCAGCAATTGCTCTGGAGGGTTGGGAGATTGGCTGCAAAAACGCAGTTTTGTAACTATGTTATAGAGTATGTGCCTTGATGGAAAAGTAAGGTTGCAGATTGTCTGTCAAACTTCCAGCTACTACTTTTGGAACACTACCTTTGGTAACAGTGAGTTTCAGACAGAGGATTGTATAGCCAGTGTTAGTGATGCAGTGGAAGATTGCATGGACGTTCTATCTAAAGAGCAATGGACAAAAGCAATGAAGAAAGATCAAAAGTTGTTAGCTATAACTTTTTTATGTGACAAAAGGTTTGAGGTGAGAGAGCACATTTCCGGAAAGGGCCAGACCTTATTTGTATTATGTTGGGTGAACTAACTACTTGTGATGAGATGTTTGTGATGAGAGTAGAGGTTTGTTCACCTTTCAGTTTGAAACAGAATGTCAGTGTTGGCTAATGAAGGACATCTTGAACAGACGTTGACTTGTAAGAGACTAAAAGATAAATACTCATGGTCTGGATTAGACAACCAAGTGAGGAAGTGGGTGTCAAAGTGCAAAGTATGTTTAGAAGCAGAAAAACTGTTGAATGTTGGGTTTGTGTGATCAAGGGGAGCATCACATCATGATTAGTGAAGCGGTGTGGGACAAAACGTCTCTGGATTTCATTGGACCACTTAACTTTTTATCTGAACACCTAAGGTATGCAGAGGTTTGTGTGAGAGCCTGTTTAAAAAAGGTGTTATGTTATGTTACTGTGTTTTATAGAGGGCATGGCTACCCAAACGCAAGCTTCCTGGCGCTAGCAGACAAAGTAATGGCGAGGTAACGTAGTGACTAAATGGACATACGTGTCTTCAGTTGCTTTCTAAAGCTCATGAGATTGCAGTTTGCTCTCAGATGTATGGAGAGGGAGAATGTGGACACCAGGTGGGGAAAGGATCGTCCCCCACTTCTGGCCCTTCTAATTCTTGTGGTGGCCAGGAGGGAGCACTTGTTCGACCTCAAGTCTTGATAACTATTATGCGAGACAATTAGCTTGTTTAAAATGCCAGTGGAGACTTAGTGCAGTGATTGCTGAGTGAGATTTAGGAATATATTTAATAGGACGCGAGCCGCAGCATTTTGTATGATCTGTAGTGTTTTTACAATGTAGGCAGGACTTCCCAAGTAAAGTGAGTTGCAGTAGTCGAGTTGTGAGTATATAAGGCCCTGTACCACAGTTCTATATGTTTCGGCCAGGAGCCATTTCAGAGTCTTCCTCAACGCTCTTAGTAGGCCTAAGCATGTCCCTGCCACTTTTTTTTGCCTGGGCAGCCACAGTGAGACCAGCGTCCAATAGAACTCCCAAGCTCTTGACTTCCGGTGTCTCCACCACCATAACCTCCATCTTGCCGCCATTTAGCTTGAGGAGACTGGAGGCCATCCATGTATTGACTTGTTCCAAGCAGGTGGACAGGTTATATGCAGTTTGATGTTAGGTGTTAGAGACAATAATTTGGATGTCATCTGTGTAAGACGCCATGGTAAAGCCAAATGAGCAGATGTCAGCAAGGGGCCATACATATATGTTAAAAAGCGTGGGGCTCAGGGAGGAGTCCTGAGGTACACCGCACTTTAGCTGCTGAACATCTGACATATATGGGCCTTTTCTGACTGAAAGCATCTGTTTTCTAGGAAAGAGGACAACCATTCAAGTGCTTTTCCCGTTATCCCAAGCGTCTCCAGTCTTAGTCGGAGGACGGGATGGGACACAGTGTTGAAGACCGTGCTCAAATCAAGAAGAATGTGCGCACCTGCCCCTCTTTGGTTTTCTGGAGATCTTCTATGGCTAATAGCAAGGCTGTTTCAGTGCTATAGCCAGGCCTGAAACTGGTCTGTGTACGATGCAGCAGCTTATGAGCCTCAAGAAACACAGATAGGTGTCCATTAACCAGTTTCTCTAGATTATCGCGTGCTTCCAGCGGTCAGAGACTTTTCTGCTGTACAGCGAAAGATTGTACATATTGATTAAGGCTGGTATTACGGTGTCTTTGCCTTTTATCATAATGCCTATTGGTGCAGGGTCCAGATTTAGTTGTTTTTGCAGTTTCCAAAATTGTATCGCAACATACCTGAGGAAAAGCCGATAATCCATGACAGATTTTTTTTATCAAATGGTTCGTTTACCGCAGGGATTGGGTTTGAGTCCCCAGCCAGTGACTCATAGATGAGTCTGACCGTACTAAGAGAAAACGGAGCCAGCTCATCACAACGTTCCTTAGTGGTGGTGGTGGGAGTGGGGGGGAGGGAGGAGTCATGAAATGTATTATAGCTTTAGGCAGCCATTAATGTCTAGAGGGAGATTTCTAGTAGAAAATGTGTTCCAACTTATGTTGTTACTGACAATTGGATCCAGCTTAACATAGTAAAACATTTTGTAAAGTTGTGGAATAAAACACATTTGCATCGCACTTTAAAATCTACAAGGTATTGCACAAGTAGAAAGTGGCAATAGATTGATAAAAGGCACCATGAAGATTGCATAGGAACATGGTCTAAATCTAGAAGCATCTTTGAAAGATAAGTTGTATGCTTACCCAGAACACAGTCACCTGTTCAGGTAAAAGTTAATTTCAGTTAATGGGGGACAGTTTCCTGGCTCTATGCTTACTCCAAAGAGGTTGAAGTGCTGCACAGATAGGAGCACAAGAGAAGTTGTGAGGACTGCGGACATAGGGAGGAGAATTCAAAGGGGTGACTGGGTGAAAGTGAAATCAGGCTCAGTGTGTGCAGGTCTGTCCAAGCTTAAGTGTCCGTTCAAAGTTCAGTTGGTGTGTAGGAAGGTAGGATCCTTCTGCATGGTTACCCCCACTTTTTTGCCTGGTGCTAAGCTGTTTTTGACTAGTCTGACTGTGATCCTGCTTATCAGGACCCCAGTCTATCTGCTTTCTCCCTTACATTGTTGTGTTCAGTACTTGGGTACATCCCAGATTGGATACTGGGGTACCCTTATCAGTCCCTAGTATACGGTACTAAGGTACCCAGGGCATAGGTACCCCAGAGGTCCCCCATGGACTGAAGCATGCATTATGCCACCCATGGGAGACCATGGAAAATGGAACTACAGGCCTGCCAGTGCAGCCTGTGTAAGTTGGTGCTAGCACCACTTACAAATGATATAGGTTTCCTATATCTAGGGTCACGGCACTTAAAACCTATAAGTCACCCCTATAGCAGGCCTTTGCAATCCTGAAGGCAGAGTGCTTGGTTCTAAGTGAGAGGGTGCCCCTGCATGAGCAGGACACCCCTACAGCCTACAGAGTCCATTTTCCCGGGTTGTCAGTGAAGCAGCCATATACTATATAGAGGGGCACCGCGTAATTACGCGATGACCATCTCAAAAACAGCTGCAACGAATCCTATCTTGTTTGGTATCAGCACTGGAAGCGCCCTCTGTAAGGCTCTCAGTGCTCCCGGTACCAGCCTTCTTGACCCGGACAGCACAAAATGGTTGCTGCCGACTAGAGACACGATTCTGCCCTCCTGGTGCTGAACCAAGTTCGAGCAGGGGAAGGCAGAACAATAGGCATCCTGTTACAGGGAGGTGTGACCACCTACCTGACATGATTTAATGTATTGGGGTAGGGTGGGTGCGCTTGTCAGCGCCACTCAGTCTGCATGAGGAGCACATTTGGTGTCCCCATGCATAGTCCAGTCCAAACCAGTTCTGGGAGCCGTTGGCTCCTGTTCTGGCGCGAAACTGGACATAGGACATGGGAGTAACCTCCCCCCTGTCCAGACTCTTCCCCTGGGAGGGTCCCCTGAATCATCCCAACCCTTTCCGTAGGGTACTTAAGGGCTTACCTGGGTGTAGGTCCCTAGATTCGTCGTGGGATAAGATTCAGATCAGACACCACTTCTTCTACCGTCTGGGCACTCTGGACTTCGTTTGGGCTCGACTTCATCTCCCTTCCAGTCTGCTGCATTGTCTGTGCACTATACAGGAACCTTCCAAGGCCTGTGGGCATCAAAGACACCTGAAGGAATCTCCCTTGGAGTGAAGGAGTCACTCCTCTACGTTCGTAGGCACCGCAACTAAGTCAACCGGTCTGCTGATCCTGAGCTCCTCTGGACTCTGAAAGGCTCTGCAACACAGGTGGTGGTTTTCCACAGCTCCTGAGTCCTGCCTGCCCTCTCACCAAGTTTGAGGCCAGTATCCCTCGTGGTGGTTGCAATCACCGAACCCCTGTGCACCGCGTCAACTTGCAGTTGCAAAGGCTTGATGACTTCTTTCCAAGAAGATCTTCGGGCTCCATGTAGCCCTAACCTCGAGCACCTCCAATGACCAGAAACTTTGGCCCCACCACATCGTTGTGCATTGTGGCCTGCATCTTTTGGTGAGCTGCTTGAGGTCCTCTCGCGACTCCAGTGCCTCCGGCCTGTGGGTCCATTTGAGGGTCACCCTTGCTTCTTTTTGGCTCCCCTGATTGCTTGGGGCCTGACCTGCCTCCCTGCTTTTGGTGAGTCCCCTGCACCTTGCTGGTCCCGATGTTGCTCCTTCTTCAATTCCTGCATTGGTTGCATTTGCCATGTCTTGTTGGTGCTCCCGCCGGACACCTACCCCTCAGCACTTTACATCCTTCATGGGACAGCTCGTGCATGGCTACTGGTCCTCCTCCGCATCGCCTGGTCCTCACAGCTGCAGAGTCAAGGTCCTCGTCATCCATCCTGCAGCACCCGACATCGATGGGCATTCGTCTTCCAAGTCTCCTGGTCACTCCTGAGTGGCATAGACTCTGTCCCCTCTTCTTGCAGGTACCTCACATCTAGAATCCAGCCTCGGTTTCCACCGGATACTTTCTCTTCTTCCAGCAGCGGCACTTTCCTGAAGTCCTCCATTGGGTTCGACGGCGGTTTCCGACACCACTTCACACGTATGCACCCGGCTTCCCTGGTATAGGTAACGTGGGTACTAGGGTATCCACGGGTGGGGTGGCTCTCCAACCTTCTGTATTCCACCCGGTTTCTTCAGGGTCCACTGGGACGCGTCCTTAATCTTTCAAAATCCAACCGCGACTTTCACATACAATTGTACGGAGCATGCGGTCGTGTTCCCACACTGTACACACTCTCCGTGGGGTACCAATCTACTCACCTTGGGTGGTTCCTTGGGTCCCCAGTACTTCTACGTCCTCTCGACATTGTCTTGACCCGTGTTGTGGTAATTATACCACTTTCTTAGTATATGGTTTGGTCCCCCCCTGGGGCCCACTATGTATTCTGTGCTATTTACAGTGTTTCTTTGCTAAGTATTCTGTGCATTGTGTTTATCTCCGGGTAGGAGATATCTAAACGTGTTAGAGAGTATTATATAATAAATACATATTTTTATAAATACTTTGTGTGGTTCTTTTTCACTTAATCTATACTATAAGATTGCATTCTGGTAAAACAAGCTGCTTTACACTCCTTCTGGACTAAGCCTGAAGGCTGCTCTCCACAGCTACCACTTAGAGAACTTTCTAAGGTTGTCTAAGACCTCTTAAATCACTATAAGGGTTGTCTGGACTGGTGCAAGGTGCCCACTTACATTAGTGGACATCATATACCAGGCCAGCTTCTCACAGTTGGTGAGAGGTAATAGTTTGGAATTAGAGAATGGCCACATCTGGAATTTGAGATGGGCGGTACTTTATCTAAAAGGAAAAGCTTCTGATAAAATTGTAAGTGATGGAGGTGAATGCATTGATGAGAGATCAATTCAGAGGGATGGCCTTTAATGTCTAATTCAGAGATATTAGGAAGATCAGCATCAAAACAAATGCTGGCACAAAGGGTGACTTGAATATTTCCTGAGTCATCACATCGCCATATGGTAGACATCAAAGGCTCTCCTACTGGATGAGTGACTATGTTAGTATTTGAGTAATTTTGTTTTAAGTATAGAATTTTAAAGGACATTATTTGTTTTGATTAGTGACTCATTCCCAGTTCTTGTCTGTTTTGTATGGGTCACCTATAATGTGTGACTACCTTGAAGTTTAAGATACATTATTTCTTTTTATAGGAGAGTCCTTCTCATTCTTTGTTTGTATTGCATTGTGCCAGTCTGTCACTGTGCTACTCTTTCCTTATTCTCTTGTGTCATGTTGTAAGGAAGGAGATGTGTTATCCTTACCAGTAATTAGGACTATGCCTCCTGGTTACATGACTATTCACATTAAGAATTTATGTCCAACATTGTTCTATGCTGGAGTATTGACATTCATTCAAGGAGCCAGTTGATATGAGGTGCCTGGGCTTTGGCTGCCACAAGCCCTTGCTCCAGAATAAAGCATCTCCTGAGTGCAGCAGGCTTGTCTGCAGTTGTCGATGGTGCACGGCACAATTGGGGTCCCCACTTGTACGACCTTTAGATGCCTCCAGGGTCAGGATTGCTGGTCAGCTGGTCATTCACAGATCCCTAGTTCAAAGATGGATGGATAGAGTGGTTTCACCTTTCACATGCAGAGAAATATTCGGGTTGGACTGTGCAGCAGGTTCTCATGTTCATTCTCAGTTGTCTCCATGAACTGAGGGTCCTCAAAGCATCATGTTGTTAGCTGGACCAGGATGCCGAAGGCTGAACTGAGGTAGGGTTGCACACCACATGCAGCGGGCTTTCTCCTGTTTCAGGTGGCAGCCACAGGTCTTCATCAGCCCTGGAGTACAGCTCTTACCCTTCTTGGAGAGGCAGTCAAAGTTTTTCCTTGGGTTCCAGCCTACGTCTACACGTGTGCAGAGCATCTTCCAAGTAAAATGACCACTCCAATTCAAAGTTGTCCCCTATCATTCACATGCAGCTGGTCTTGTCACAGTGCATTTTCCTTTCAGGGGGGTCATAGCTGCAGAGCTACTAGCTTTGGGTACCGCCACTCCAGCTGTAGAATGTGACCTAGATGATCTCTGTCCAAGGGAGTTCTTCTACAGGATGCAGGAGGTGAGCAGGCAGTCGTCCAGCTCCATTCAGTGGATGTGAGTTGAAAACCAGACATATGCACTTAGCTTTTCAATGGGGACAAGCAGGGAAGAAGGATGACAGTAGCACTGGCAACCAATATTCTGTATGGATCACCATACAGCCTTAGAGCCTTCCTATATGTGAAGACCCTAACATGAGTGACATGCCTCTCATGTAACCATGCACACCACATGGGAGTATCTGGGTACAGCTGTGATGTGCTTTATAGATGTACAAAAGAGAGGCATAGGTAATAACTCTAGTCCTGGAGAGCTGGTCCTAAGATGTTGGTGAATTCCTTTTAATCCACTGAAAGCATATCTGAATCTTTGCTCAATTTCCCCCCTTTAGGCTGGGTTTGCCTCCAACTCCCCCAAATTGTGCCCTCCAGCACAAGAATTCCTCGTTTAGCGCAGTAAGGAATGGACAGAATGAAGGATTCTTGTGTTGACTAGCAATGTCTGGTGCCGGAAGACGTAATTGCATTATTGGTAATTAGGTTAAGTTATAATTGCATTGTCTGACCCATGAGAGTGCATCATGGCATGTCCCCCTGCAGAAGGAGCCTGTGTGTAGCGCTTGCTTTGTAGAGTTCAAGGAGGGACCCTGTAGGTATGTGCTGCACACAGTCTTCCCTCTGAGGAAGGTGCTTTCAAGAGCACTACCAGGCTTTGGGAAATGTAGTTACCTTAATGTAGTTTTCATTAACGTGAATACATCGCCTGGACCCTCAAAGGGTTCCTAAAGGTAACTGTGTTGGACTTTCTATTGTCTCCACCTGTGGAGAATCAGACCAACCCTGGTTTGGCTCAGCAGGCATCAGAAAAATGGGCTCATTTTTCATGTTTCGAATTTCGCCTGAATATTTTGCCCACCACTTGTAACATGGCTTGTAACCCCCTAACGTTGGTCAGCTGTTACTAGTGTCATGGTCTGATCATGGGGACAGTAATCTCCATGTTAACTGGTGTACCACTTTGATGGACCCCAAACATCCAACAGAGTCTAGCACTTACCAAAGAGCAACATACCAAATCAACGTGCATCATTTTCCTAGAGATTTGTGACATTCTCTCCTACACAAGAGAACCTACAGTTTCCATCAGAATGAGAAAAAGAGGGGCAGGGTGTCACATTGAAACTATACTACGGACTTTAAATTCTACATTAACAAATATAAATCTTGTATGAATCTATGATAAAATCCCAGAAAACACTTCTTCTGATAGATACATATAACTGCAGATTCCTCACCATTTGATTATTCCTCAGAGTTAGACTGGATGAATGAATGAATGAATGGAGGGATTTTTAAAGTGCACGGCTACTCCGAGGAGTGTCCCGGCGCTACAGGGAAATAGGAGTCAGAAAAGAAAATTAGAAGAAAACTAATTAGCGTGTCAAAAGCCAAGTCTTTTTTTTTAAACTTTATTTTTCATTTTGCAAAGAGGAAAACAAATTATTAACGGTACAGCACATAGGAGCATGCCGGAGTTGTAATTAGCAATACCTGGCACAGGTGGTAGCATCAGGGGTGAAAAGGCACAATAGGGATACAGGAGCATTCGGAAGTACAACACAGTGAGACATAAGCATGGGACACACCAATGATTCCCAGGCGACTGTTTGTTGGAGTCACCTCCCTTGCCCCCCATCGCGATTTGGGCAGTCTTCCATATCCGACCCGCTGTCCCCACTCTCAAGCGTTACAAGAGCTGAGGGCTCTCCTTCCGTCAACCCAGAGGCACACATTTCCAGCCAGATCACCAGGTCGTCTTGCAGCTTCTCGTCTCTGCGGGTAGATTTCATATGAACTTCTTCGGCTAGGGACCGCTCCCGCACGTCTCTAAGCCAGACCGGCACTTCCGGGGCTCTCTGTCCCATCCATGTGATGTCCACCCTACGCCTAGCTAGCACAAGCATCAATTGTAGCAACTTATATGGGAGTTTCCTTTTCTTGGGCTTCCTGACCGATGCAAGCAGGCAACACAAGGGTTCCGGTCGCACCTGAAGACCAGTGGCTGCACTAATCCTGTCGATTACCTCTGCCCAAAACTGCCTGACAGCCGAGCACGCCCAGGCCAAGTGTAGAAAGTCCGCCTGTCCTACGCCGCATCTGGGGCATCGATCATCCCTTTCACAGTAAATGCGTTTTAATGATACCGGGGTCAGATAGGTGTGATGCAAGAAGTTAAAGTGTGTCAGTTTAAATCTGGCATTGCAGGAAACAGTGCGTGTGAGGGAACCTATGTATGCCCACTGTTTCTCCTCTAACTGGGCGCCTAGATCCCCTTCCCAGGCGGCCCTGGAAGGCGGCACCGGGGGAGTGGAGTCCCGTTTCATGGCTTTATAGAGGAGAGAAATCAGTTTGCGACCAGCACCGCACGATATCAGAATATCTAAAGTTTGAGTCGGGTGTGGGATGTCCGGGTATTGTGGCCAGGTGACCTTTACGACCTCCTGAATACCCCTATAATGGAGGAATTGGCCCTGTCCGAGGCCAAAGCTCTCTTCCGCCTGTTCATAAGTGAGAAATGTCTCATTAGGAAAGAGTTCAGCAAGAACTTCGCAACCGCCCTCCCTCCAGGGTCGAAAGGACATGTGTCTTCCCATGTCAGTGAATGGAGCCAGTATCCAGATCTGTAGCTCCCTGTGGAATGGCGCTTTCCGTAAAACCTTCTCAACAAACCGCTGCCACACGCTGGCCGTATGCCGCACCAAGTAGGGGTGAGTTGCATCCGCTCCCCTGACCCGCATCAGCGCCTCCTGGAGTGCCAGGGTGTCCACCCTGCCCGACAGCAGGCGTTTCTCCCAGTTGTCCGTGTCAGTCAGCCAGCGTGTCGCAGATTGTAATTGGGCGGCGTAGTAATATAGGTCAAAACGCGGAGCTTCCAGGCCCCCCTCCTCGTAACTGCGCATGATAGCGC
This sequence comes from Calotriton arnoldi, assembly GCA_963921515.1. Lineage (NCBI taxonomy): Eukaryota > Metazoa > Chordata > Amphibia > Caudata > Salamandridae > Calotriton > Calotriton arnoldi. The sequence goes on from CAWUFW010012746.1 coordinate 438,946, forward strand.
CAAGGGCTACCCTACTGCGCCGTCCCACCCAAAGCAGGGACGTGAGAATCCTATTCAGTCTCTTAAAGACGCGCGTCGGTAATGGGCATAGTGAGTTCTGGAGGGTGTATAAGACCCTGGGCAGCATCACCATCTTAGAGATGGCCAGCCTGCCCATCAATGACAGTGGAAGGGTGTTCCAAAATGTCACCGACCACTGTAGAGACGTGATTACCCGGTCTATGTTCCCGGCTAGCGCCTGTGTGTCCGTCGGCGTTACCTGTATCCCCAGATATCGGAAACCCGCCCGCTCCCAACGTAGTCCCAGGTCCGGGAGATCATCCAGGGGGACCGAGGCTAGTTCTGCCTAGGGAAAGATCAGTGACTTGTTCCGATTAAGCCGCAATCCAGACACCTCACCAAATCTGTCTAATTGACGCAGCAGTTCAGGTAGTGCGTCCCAGGGGGAGGCCAGATAAAACAGGGCATCATCTGCTTATAGGGAGATAATATGGCTCGCGTTGCCCACTCTAATGCCCCACTGATCCATTTCCGCCCTGATCCGGACCACGAAAGGCTCTATGGCCAGGGCAAACAATAGGGGCGAAAGGGGACACCCTTGACGAGTGCCCCTACCCAGATGCCAGTCTTCTGCGCGCGCGCCCCGAGCTTGACCCTCGCAGGGGGTTCCGTATACAATATGCGAATCCAGCGACAGAATTTGGGTCCCAGCCCCACGGTCCGTAGGACCTCCAAAAGATACCCCCAGTCTACTGTATCGAATTCCTTGGCGAGGTCGATGGAAACAAGTGCCAACTGTTCCTCCCGACCGCGTACCTCATGCATTACATGATTAAGCCGGCGCAGATTCATGGCCGTGTTTCTACCCGGTATAAAACCACATTGGTCCTCATGTACCAAATGCGGCATGTATGGCCCTAAACGAGCGGCCAAGAGCTTACACAGAATTTTAACATCCGTCTTAATCATCGTAATCGGCCGGTACGACGAGGGCTCACGCTCATCCCCCCCGGGCTTTAAAATCATACATATCTCTCCCTGCTTCATGCTGGGTGGGAGATCACCACGCTCAAAGGCCTCAAGATACACCTGTAATAGGAGGCGGGAAAGCGTGCCCGCAAACGCCTGATAAAACTCAGGAGGGTACCCGTAAAAGCCAAGTCTTAAGTTGTTTTCTAAATGATTGCTCATTATTCACTTGGCGGCATTCCAAAGGCAGTTTGTTCCAAGCTTGAGGGCCCAGAAGGGAAAAGGATCTGCTTCCAGATCTAGCTGGTTTTACCCTCAGGACTTTGGCCAGATGGTCATGTGAAGAGCGCAGAGATCTCGAGGGAGAGTAGAGTTGAATTCTAGAGGACAGATAGTCTGGGCCACAATGGTGTAGTTCTCTGTGCATAAGGGTCAGGGTCTTAAACAAGATCCTATTACTGACAGGAAGCCAATGCAAGTTCTTATGAGAGGTGATAGAGGCTCGCTTGGGAAGATGTAAGGCCAGTCGAGCAGCAGCATTCTGAACAGTTTGAAGCCTCTGCAGTAAATATTGTGGGAGTGCTACATAAAGGGAATTAGCATAATCCAGTCTTAACACCACCAGGGCTAGAAGAATAGTGATCCTACCAGGCAAAGAAAGGATTCACAAAGATTTTTTTGCCCTTGCACAGCAGATCAAAACATGTACCAACTACCGAATTAATTTGGGAGTGTAAAGTAAGTCGATTGTCAGTCTTGACACCCAGATTCTTCACTACTTCAGTTTGGGCATAAGGAGAGGTAGCCTTACCTTTCCAGTGAGTTTGTAGGTCGAAAGTGTGTCAGAAGCTAAGAATCTCAGTCTTATCAGTGTTACACTTAAGTTGGTTAAAACCTAGCCACTGAAAGACCGCAGATAAACAGTGCTTAATTTGAGTTGGTGCTTTCCGATGCTCAGCACCAGCACCTAATTGCCAGCACCGGGGCTTATGACAGTCTGCCACATGGTGGCAGTGTCTGGCTAATTTAGGAATGAGACAACATAAGCTGCTTATTAGTTCAGTTTACATTTACAGTGACTAATAACTGCCTCCCAAGCCCTTCTTATAGCTTTGGGGACCTGGAATAGTATGAATTGTCCCACTTGTAGGAGTGTGATGGCTAGTAGCTGTGTTTGTACTGTCATTGGCAGCTGGCAGGGGCAATGTGTGGTGTAAGCTGCAGTGGCCTCCTGACGAGAGCCCCGGCACTTATTCTTTTACAAATTAAGCACTGCAGATAAACAGGGTTTAATGATGACTTGATTGATTGGATCATCTTTCTTAAAGGTAAAGACTAACTGGGTGTCATCAGAGTATGACACTATCTTAGCACCAAAGGACTAGACCAAGGTAGCCAGAGGTGTCAAATAAATGTTAAACATAGTTGGACTAAGGGCCGAGCCCTGGGGCACTTCCACCGAGACTTACCTCTTACTAGAGGAAAAGGTTGGCAGCCATACCTCTTGGTGTCTGTCCTCGAGAAATGAAGCCAGCCATCTCAACGCCATTCCCCTAATGCCAATATCAGACAACCCGGTAAGTAGCCTAGAATGTGGGACCATATCAAAAGCGGCTGAGAGATCTAATAAAACCCGGACTGCTTTGCCGCCATCCTCTAAGGTGGAGTTAATCTCTATCTTTTCAGCTGTACCTCTCTGTGCCGGTGGGTGACACCATGTGGCTCCGCACCGGCGACACTCTGCTCCAGAAGTGACCTGCAGAAGCCCATATAGGTGCCCTAGAGCACACTGACTTAAGTTACTCTCTTTCTTCGCCACCAGATGCAGATCCGGAGCTTTCTTTTGTCTCTTCATGACACCTTTATTGTATGCAAATCCAGTGTGCAAGGGAAAATGTCACCTCTTTAACCTGTCCTTCAAGGATCACATCCACCCTGTCGAAGAAAGGATCCAACATTTTCTGCCAGGGTGGTAGGCGATAACGTTGGACCAGTGGGTCCAACAGATAGTCCAGTGTGGTTATCCCCCACCATTTCTTGTCACCCTGCCACACCTTTCCCCTTCCTCCGAATGTCTGATGGATGGCCACTTGCCCTCTTGCAGGAGGAAGTGCAGGCTCTTCTGGCCAAAGAAGCCAGCATCCGAATTAGGCTGTGGGTGTTAAGCCCGTAACTTACTGGTGGCGAATAAGGACTGAGGCCTTCGTCCTATTTTTGACTGGAAGGACAAATTCAAGATGCTCCCCCTGGCCCAGTTCTTGTCTGCCCTCGACCCTGGAGACTGGATAGTAGCGTTGGACCTGCAGGATGACTATTTCTGCATTCCTGTCCTGTAGGCCCATAGGTGATATTTGCAGTTCACGATGGGGCAGTCACATCTTAGTTTGCTGTGCTCCCAAGGTCTCTTTTGTGAATAGGGAGAGCATTGGCTCGACCTTTATGCCACTGTCAAGAACATTCAATGTCTGCAATTCTACATGGAGTTTCCAAAGCATCTCTCCCTTGAAGAACCATTCCTGTTAAAGTAGAACACTGGACACCTGCACACCTTTCCATCTATAACTCTCCAGCCTAAAGTTCTGAAGAAGATCAAGGATGACTGATCCCAAGTTATCTTAGTGGCACTGGATTGGGCACGCAGACAGTGGTATCCTGAACTCCTTTGCATGAGCATCAGTCCTCTGATCAGGCTGCTGCCTCTGGAGGACCTTCTGATGCAGCAATAGAGTAGGGTCCTGCACCCAGGCCTGGGCAACTTTTACATCCTTACCCTGAGGTTGTTGATATCATCTTGTCAGCCGGATGTCCCTTAACAAAATCTGTTTAGGACAAGTTTGTGGTTTGGTGCAGCACATGGCAGATTGACCCACCTGAAGCCAGGCTATTTGAAGTGCTGTTTTTGTGTTGTCCCTAGCCTAGGAAGGACTTTCTTTGGGCACATTTAATAGGTCAATCAAAAACCAAATAGCCTCATTCGAATGGTGAAATCATCGTGATGTTGTAAGGCCCTTTAGAAACTTTCAGGCATAAAGGCCCAACTCTCTCAACTGTCGGACATTAGCACTAGGGATGTGTGTACATGTGTAATTGATGTCACACTAGGGGAACAACAGAAAATATATTTATTTAAATAGGAAGTGCCTAACAGGAAAACCACTAGAAATCTGTTGGATTGGGCTACCAACTGGCTCAATTTATCACCAGCAGCACTTTCCTATTTGAACAGGAGCACCTATCCAACCTGAATCTACTTGTGATAGGTAAGTGTATTACCGAAGGATTGTGATAAAGCCTGTGAATAAAGGTTTGGCCATAGTCTTGTTGAATTTTTGTGACTATGAGGCTGAAATCAATCGCCTGCTATGTCCTGGAAGTAACTACATCCCTTTAAAAAAGGGATCCTACTCCTGAGCTGAAAATGACCATACAGAAGCTGGTGGAGAAAGCTATGGCTAACCTTCAGATTACTGAAAAGGAGAACAATTTCTTGATTAGCACATATCCCTGTATTCTGGAGTTCTATATTCTCCCAAAAATCCATAAGCCCCAACTTCCGCAATCAGGTAGACCCATTGTTTCCAGCATTCAGTCCCTATTGGAGCCACCGTTCCAATCTGCTGATTTTTGTTTTTCTTAGAGAAAGTGTGGTTAACCAACCAGCATATTTGTGGGATACTGCAGATGTCCTACGTTTTTTGCAAGATTTGGAGTTTGACCCCACAAAACAATATCTGGTAACGTTGGACATCGAATCTTTATATACAAACATACTGCAAGACGCTACACTGGTGACTGCACAAAGGGATTTAGAAGCACAGGAATGGTTCCATGACACTCCTCAATTGTTTGTCCTTCATATCGAACTGGCGTTTACCAAGATCTTATTCACTTTTAAGGACCAACTGTATTTGCAAGTCTCTGAAACTTCTATGGGTGTAACTTTTGCACTGAGTCTTGCTTGCATTTTATGTTGGCATGTTCAAGGCTAACTTCATTTACCATGGCTCAAATCCCTATTGCTTCAATATGATTCTTTGGAAAAGACATTTGGATTATGTCCTGAGCATTCTAAGCCTGGGGCCTGAAAGTGATCTGATATCTTTTTTTACATGATTGAACAGTCTGGATCCACTTCCTCATTTCACCTGGAATGTCAGCTGGGATTCAATTCCCTATCTAGACCTGGATATTACAGCTCGTGACCTATGTCTTATGACGGCAGTACATCAGAAACCCATGGATAAAAACTGCTTGCTCCATCATATGTCCTACCATCATTGAGCTCTCGGGGATAATATACCCGTGGGCTATTTGTTTCTGTTTAGGAGGAACTGTTCTGCGAGTCAGACTTTTCTGGAAGTATCATCTACCCTGGGAGAACGCCTGGTGCAAAGTGCTTACCAAAGGCGAATAATCAACCGGGCCCCTAAGTTAGCATTGAATACTCAGCTATCTGCTTTGTTAGAAAAGTTTCCAAAATCTGAATCTGATTGTGTTCCTGTTATCATGGCATTTGATCTTCTGGCTACCAAAATGCGACCGTCCATTCAAAAGAATTAGCATTTGTTAATTGTTGGATTGTTGGACCTGGCCTTCTCACCCCCAAATGTTTTACTTTAAAATCCCCCTTAACGGTGAAGTCAGATTTTAAGTCACAATTCCGAAAATGCCACTTTTAGAAACATGGCATTTTCCTATCCTAACCCTTTGTGTGTCTGTCAATGTCCTGGGTCACATGACTGTGAATGGCACTGCTGTTGGACTTTATCTATTCCCCCCAGACAGCGAGACAACAGGGGACTAGATGTTGGTAGGATGGGCCATCTTGCCGAGATTGCTGGGGGCGGAGCTGCTCCTTGCCACACTTATACGTGAAAGGGTTTGCCTCCAGCCCACACAAAGGAACCCGACACTAGAGTTTTCTCACCCCAGACTTCTTGGAGCCTTGACAGGGGAAGGGAAGAACTTTTCAGAACCAGATGTGGGTGTAGCCTAAGCTGTCCCTTCCATTTCGAAGGCTGGAACCAGGTATAAATATTGGACCCTCAGAACACAACTTCAATACACCCCTGGGCCTGTGGACATTACAGAAGGAGGACTATCTTGTTCCCCAGAGGGCTGCCCTGCTGCCACCAGAGGATTGCCTTGCTGCTTGAGTGCTGCCTTGACCACCAGAGGGTTGCCCTGCTGCTTGAGCGCTGCCCTGCTGTATGACAAGGAAGACTGGACATGCTCCCTTCATCCCAGTCTACCGGAGTAACTCCAAGGGTCAGTTGGCTGACCCCTTGTCTGAGCTACAGGTACACACCAAGCTCCAGAGACCTCCCTTCAACTTCTCAGCTGACCTGCTGCACTGGACCTGCAACTGCCTGAGACCCGCTGGCCTCTGCTGGATGCTGGAGTGAGTTCCTGATCCCCAAGAGGTGCTTTCCCAGGTCCTGGACCATCGGCTGGCATCAGTTGAGCTCCTCCTATGAAAGAAATTGTAAAGTTCTGAAGTTTTTGGCTCTTCATGACCATGAATGGGCGCGTTTATGCTGAGACTGCTGTCCTCAACAACCACCAACATAAAGCTGACTCTTCATGCAATAGTGCCTGCCAGCAGTAACGGCAATGTGAGTTCTTTACCTCCGTGCTACAGCAACAACAGTCCACAGTGACCGCCAATGCAAAGCACCTTACATGATTCCCGACTGGATCTTCATGCTACAGCAACAACCATCCGCAATGTCCGGCCTGCTTTTCGTGCTACAGTGAAGGCCATCCGCGATTCTCTCCTTTGTCCTCGCTGCCATCTCCACCGCCAATGGAACTCTTTGTGCCGGACTTTGAGAATGTAACTTTTTCAGCTGGCCTAACTTGGTCCCTGTATTTGGCCTGCGCTCCATTGCAGTTGACCTGAACTTGTGACTTTGCCATGGTCTAGCATGACCAGATGACCGCAGGTGGCGCTTTGTGGTTTTAGGCGCTATATCTACCTAGAGCTTTACAATCTCCAGTTCTACTGATTGGATTTATGTCATTCTGGTATCATTTTATTCAGTAAAATATACTCTATTTTTCTAAATTGTTTGAGGAATTTTTCCTGTGTTTTGTTAAATTGCATAAATATTTGACACCTTGCCTCTAAGTTAAGCCTTACTGCTTTGCGCCAAGCAATCAGAGGGTTAAGCATATGTTGATTTTGTGGTTCACCATAATAAGGCATGAGTGTAGCTTCCACACACCTCTACCTATAACCCAATTTCTTAGAGATCTAATCCAATGCCGAGACCACACTTTTCCTTCCAGGGGGCCTCTAACCTTAGACAAGTGAGTTCATATACCATCCATCAAACATCATTCGTCAAGGGGCACTACCACTATGCAGGCTGTAGTGTGTGCAATCTCATGTCTCAGTCCTGCAGTGTGGTATTGAACAATGGACTAATCTGACATCATGACAAAATATACAACTGTAATTCATGCTTTGTGATCTACAAAATGGCCTTGTGGATTGTTTTATATTGGTTTAACTACCCGAAAGGTGAAGATGAGGGACACATTAGTACCCTTAGAGTGGGGAATTTGACAACAAGATTATTCCAGGACTTTAATGAAGTAGGGCATGGCCCTATGGACTTTGAATGGACTGTTTTGGAACATTTGGACCAAAGACATGGGGGAGAACAGGAGACTTTTATTAAGAAGAAGCAGCAGGATCTTTTCTGAATGAACAGATAAGATAGGGCTCAGCCGCCTTGTGCAGTGGCACAAGATACGCAAGTCAAGGCTGGATTTTTGGATCTCTTTTTCTCAGTTTGAACTTGTGGGTACGGTTGATCTTAACCATTATACTTTTCTTTCCATCAAAAAACATCTCCCCATAGGACATTTCCCAGGTTTTTAGTTATGCCTTCCCGGTGGTGAGGGATAGTAAAAATCAAATAATGCTTCTCCCCCGCCATGGGAGATGACTTCTATGGCGAGGAAAGCATTACTTTTGTATTTCGAAAAAGAAAATCCAGTTTTGGGATTTTATTTTTCAAAATAAAAGAAGAAAATGGTTTAGTGCAGGGCTGCACCAAACAGCGATATGCATTGACAGGAGCTGCAGTGATGGCAATTCCTGCCAATGCCACCTGCTTGGAAGTCATTTATAAATTTGGCAGGCGGTCCATCTGCCATGGGGACGAAGTAGTTTACTCTGGCCCCATGGCGGAAGGATGGACTGTCTGCCGAATTATAAATGAGTCCTTTAATCTCCTGGAAATAAAGATATTAAGAAATCTGCTTCTGCCCATTACCTGTCGACCCAATCAAACACTTAAATTACATCACCAACTAAAAGATGGAAAAATGGCTAACACCTTGGACAATCTAGCACCGCTACAAAAAATCTACAGCCACCAATCTTGGAACAATCAAGCATTCAACTCCAGACAATGAGACCGGAGATACGCACTTGAATGAGAACCAGGATGAAAAACAGGAGGCCCCAGAATAAATGAAAAATACCACAAATTTGAGACAATAAATAAATCCCAAAAAGTCAATGATACAAATTGAATCAATGTTTCATGCTCAGAAAAAAGAACTAAATTCAATACACAAACTGCGAATTCCACTGGATTGTGCAAGGAGAAACAACTCCAGCTAAAACACTCGCTCTTCAATACACTAGTAAATAAAATCTTTTGAGAAAATTAATCTTGCTAATTTACTTTAAAGGTGACCAGATTCCCAATGCACCTGATTCTTCTCATTCCTTTTGCATCTTGCCTCCCTGCTGCTCAACAACATAAAGGCCCACCGGAAAATCATTCATTCAAACTCTGTTTTTTACCTGCCAGTTCCTATAACTTCTCATCAAAAACAAAGCCTTGTGGAATCATTGACCAAGGGCCTTTTTATAACCAGGCATTAGATTGAATATATTGTACCACTTTGCTGTAAAAGCTTCAACAATCCAGTAGATACAGGTATGTGTGTAGGTATTATCTGAAGGCTTCTCTTGCAGCACTGCTGACCAGAAAACCACAGACCAAGATCAAAATTGCCATTACCAGCAAAACTGCTTGGACGTGCTATCTACTCACAACTGCTAGAGCATCTGTAAAAATACTTCAGTGATGCTCACACCGATTTCAACCAAACAGATGAACATAATCTGCCTTAATCTCCACCTTGTGTACCCTTTCCGGGAAGCAAAGAAGGATGGTGCCTCCTTTCTGTAGCTTTTGACACAGTCAACTAAGTGACCATCAGATGGAACCAAGATGGTAGATGGTGCTAACTACTTAGGATACTGAGAAGGTCATTGATTCTGAAGAGTAGCTGTTCCTCATGGAAATATTGATGAGAGAAGTGTTGTGAAAGATAGCTATAGGTGAAGGTTTCACGATTTGGAAAAACTATACATTGACCCTACTTTACAGGCTATTCAGAAGGAGTCTGCAGTGGGGATTACAATAAGACTGGGTGATAAGAGGGTTGCAGTTTAGGTGTAGAAAGAGATGTATGGTGGAAGGGGAAGATTGAAATTGGGTGTGAAGGTAGGAGTTGAAGGATGAGCAGTGGGTGAGGATGTAAGCAGGTTAGTAGCACTAGAAGAGTGTTGGATGGAGAGCTAGGATAGAAGGCCTTGATATAAAATCAACTATGAAATCTTGATGGATAGGAGAAAGATAAAATTAGTTTAAAGGGTGGTGTAGCACTGGGATAGGGGGTATCAAGAATACGTAGTTAGAATTTACACTTTATTGAAACGTGGTAAGGAGAGACTCGAGGTGTAGAAAGTGCCCTTGAAGGGAATTCACTGAATGTTGTAAGATATAGCGAGCAATATGTAATGAGGGTCTTAGTCTAAGAGCATGGCCGCACAAGCGGTGGCCAACAGATGACTTGATATCAAAAACACATTTAAAAAGACTGAACTCTGTTTCAACACAGGCCATTTCCACTTAGAAGCAAGACCTTTTGGGTCCTATGGCCTCCTCTGCCTTGATTTGTTTCCTTCCTCTTCCAAGCACTCTTGTATTGTTTTTAACAGCTTGCCACACAATTTAACATGGACAGCTAAAAATACAGTTGGTTATATTCTTTATATCATATGGACTCTCAATTTCTCGAAATAACCATCACAATTTTTTTTTACGTCTGGTTGATAGCACAGCTGTTGCCAGACCAAAATGAGCTTTAAGATGTTCTACTCAGAGATGACCTTTGACTCAGCCTTCGTGTTATTTAAGAGTACAGCATTTGAATGGGCCAAAGTTGTGTTCTTCCACTGAAAAAAAGTACTTGCATTCTGCTAGGATGGCATGTGTTCAATGCGTCAGGACTGCACTGGTTACTGTGACACACCAATTATGAAGGCTATCAGTCTGATCGAATTGTTATGAAAAGTTATGATAACGGTAGTAGACCTGACCTGACATTGTGAAAAGCATATCTTAAAGCCAATAGGCATTGGAGAGTGGCTTGTTCTTGCACATGGTTAAAGCCTGAAGATGGGTATCTGTCCCATGAAACCTCACATATTACTGTGGTTGGTTAACTCCTCTGATAACCCCTGAGGTAGAAGATCTTCCATTTGATAATAACTCTTAAGCTCTCTTAGAAGAGTTTGCATATTTTATTGCCAACATGTTTGCAATTTTATAACTGTATACCTTGTGTGAATGTGTATGATCAAGACAGTAAACTTCAGCTTATTATAGTGATAAGGCAGTAATAAAGGCAATAAACAAAAAAAGGCTGAATCTTCCATTGTGAAACGTTCTGTTAGATACCATAGTTCTAATTAGTTTATTATGAAAAGTTAAGACAAAAGCAGTGTGCCTAAAGTTGTTTGTGACGAGCATGGTACAGCAAGTTGGCCTTTAATGGTGGACCATTATTACTGTGTGCTAAAGCATGTAGACAGACATTTTGTTACATACATGGAATATTATAGATTACTGTAATAGGCAAAGTTGGTGTAGGTTGGGAGGAGGTAGAAGATTTACTCTGTGAGTAGCTCTATTAGGTTCTCTTAGGGGTTTGCACGTTGTTTTGCTAAATGTAAACATATTTGTAATTTTATGACTGTATACCTGAAGATTGCCTTTTGGGAAAGTTTATGCTCAGTAAAGTAGGCTTTTAAGGTGGATTGGTATTACACTGTATTAGGGAGGGATTGAGATACACAGGATTGCACAGATTACTGTAGTAGGCGTGGGCTTTGTTTGGTGTTGGTCGCCTCCTCTGACAGGCCCTGGGGTTATAAGATTGTAACTTTTCAATTTCCAAAATTTTCAATTTTTGTCTCTTATGAGGGGGTGTAATTTTGTGTGTGTATGCCTGATTGTTGCTGTTTGGCAAAGCTAATGCACAGTAAAGTAGGACCGAACTGGTTATGGTGACAATGAATAGTAGTGAGTCTATAGGCCTCATTGGTTAATTAAGGATAGTTTTGTCACATTAGGAAATGTTATGACAAAGGTAAGAGGCTTTACTTATTGTGAAAAACATGTCTAAGCCAAGAGGCTTTTAGGTGTAGATTGTTGTTACACTTTGCTAAAGCCTGGAGACAGGTATATTGTTACGTGTAATCTCACAATTTACCATATTAGGCATGGGTTGTGGCGTTAGTTACCTCCTCTGTCAAATCCTGCCATAGAAAATTTGCACTGTTCGAATACTTGTTAGGCCCCCATAAAAGGTGTTGTATATTGTTTTGCACTTGTAATTTTGAGCATGTTTAGAATTGTGTGATTGTATGCCAGATGAATGCTTTGTGGGAAAGTATGCTTAGTATAGTGGACCTGAGTGGTTATGGAGTGAAACCAATTTTAAAGGCTGTAGGAATGATTGTGAAAAATGATATCAGATGCCACAGTTATGATCTATTTATTATGAAAAGTTCCAACAAAGCTTTTAGGCATGATCTATTTATTATTGAAACCGTATGTTAATGGATATAGCCATTTAAATGTGGATTGTTATTGCATTGTGTTAAGCCTATAGAAAGGTATCTTGTTACATGGAATCTCGCAGCTTATTTTAGTTGTCAAGTGATTTGGTGTTGGTTACCATCTTCAACAAACTCCAGATGACAATCCTCGCTAGAGCCTGTTAGGATGGACTGACGGGTTTATTTATCTGCCAGTCTCTTGAAAACAAGTACATTGCCTTACAATCACTCACATTACATGTATAGAAGGTCTTTAGATAAGCCCTATTTTGCCACTGGTTTGGTAATGACATTCACATTCTAGTTTTGTCTATATCAGCAAATGGCGTGGGGGAATGGATTAGCCCACTTTAGCCATTTGCTCTATTGCCCTGTGAGTAACAGCATTTTTCGTGATGGTGTGTGCACATCCGTCTGAAAATAAGTGCTTCATTGCCAAGCAAGATTGGTGGCCCGGTGTTTCGTTTTTTTCATTTTCTCCTTTTATATGACCCCTTTCATTCTTTCTTTATTGTTTGGAGGGCATCGGGCTGCTTGTTGCTGATTTCATCTGTTGTGCTAATCATTCCATGTAGCCACTGCAGCCAAATTGTGAATCATTGTTTTACTGTTCTAAAAAGTCTGCCATCTTGAAATGGTAAAGCAATGATACAATATGAACAGTACCATTCCAAGGTGGCTGCTGCGTACAATGTTTACTGAGCATCCGTATTGGAATGGCATTGTGCATATTGTGTCCTACTTCAGAATGACTAACATGATTCTTCTCAACTTTGTAGTCATATTGGAACTTTAAAACAATACATTCTGTACAATACCATGGCAAGACAAACGTCTGCTGCAATGTATAATTTTACTTTTTATATTTCGACCTTGTGCTGCTACGTATAAGCAGCAGCAGCAGGCTTTCTTTTTTCTACTTTTAGTCTTCTAATTTATCTTGCATGTGCTTGTTGAATTTGTGTGTGTTTTATTGTGGCTGGGTAAGTGCAAAAGGCAAGTGTCTGTTGCTGAATTAATTAATATATAAGGATTAGAGATAAAGTGCTCTTATTGAGTGCCTAAACTCACCAGTGATGAAGAGGAACTTTAATTTGTCATCAAAAGCTATTAGCAATGCTTGTTTTTAGGTCTCGCCTGAGCCAGCGCATGCGCTGCTCTGGCCCAGACATTTAGTAAGTGGGCTTTTAAAAGTCCGACCACAGCTTTTTGTGTGGCCTAGAGCGTGCGGTTACGCGCACAATTACGAGCAGAGGCGCCATCAGGCTTTCCTCTCTCGTCATGGTGCGTGCACACCACTCGGCAGACGTGCCTCCTTTTTTTTTTTTTTTAACTTGCAGCGCGAGGCGCGCGCGCTTGTTTAAACTCGGTCAGTTTGTTGCTCCATTCCCGGTATTATTTACTCATATATTTCCATACATGGAAGGCCAACATTGTGTTAGCCAAGTCTGACGTGTTATTTTCCTGTGCCTTTGAGAAGGAGCGAGGTTTTAGCTGTGAGCTTGTTTTCTTTGCAGCTCATTGCAGAGTTCCTTCTTTCTTGGCACTCTCTCTTGTGGTTACTGCTCTTTACCTACCGTTCTGTCTGCCGCAGCTCTAGTGGAGCTGATTGAGTGGAAAGGGAGAGGTTTTGCTTCACTCTGCCCCACTTCCTGGGTGAACATCCATCTTAGAAGTCAGCGCTATAGCGCTTCCTCCCAAGCTGCATACTTAAACAACAAGCAAAGCAGGTAAAAGCGCTCCGCACGCTGCACGGCTTTTTATTCTTTTAAAGCACACATGCTGCTCTGCTTGTAAAGCTTGCTGCTGTTGTAAAGCTCTTGTAAGCTTGCTGATGCTTCTCGGCACTTATAGCCATCTGGGGATTGTGTTTTACTTTATTTATTTTAATGCGATTTTATATAGCGCAAACTTTACCCGAAGGTGTCAGAGCGCTTTACAAAAGGACCAGTTACATTACATAATCAGTTACATTACATAAGCTCTTGTAAGCTTGCTGATGCTTCTCAGCACTTATAGCCATCTGGGGATTGTATATTATTTTAATGCAATTTTATATAGCGCGAACTTTACCCGAAGGTGTCATAGCGCTTTACAAAAGGACCAGTTACATTATATATGCTCTTGTAAGCTTTCTGCTGTTTCTCGGCACTTATAGCCATCTGGGGATTGTGTTGAAGGGAAGGGTTTTTTTTTTTTTTTTTTTATATTTACTGCTCCTTACCTACCCTTCGGTCTGCCGCAGCTCTAGTGGAGCTGTTTGAGCGGAAAGGGAGAGGTTTTGCTTTATTCTGCCCCACTTTCTGGTTGAACATCTATTTTGGAAGTCAGCACAATAGCGCTTCCTCCCCAGCTGGATACTTAAACAACAAGCAAAGCAGGTAAAAGCGCTCCGCACGCTGCACAACTTTTTTTTCTTTTAAATCACACATGCTACTCTGTTAGTAAAGCCGTTTGCTGTCGTAAAGCTGCTTTTAAGCTTGCTGCTGCTTGGCACTTCTAGTCGTCTGGGGATTGTACTGAGGGGAAGGGGTTTCATTTTTAGGTTGAGTCTGGGCAGCGCATGCTCTGTTCTGCGAGCCATGCTGTATTGGAGTATGTACTTGAAGCCCCGCCTGTATTTGTCATCGGCTTGTGTCATTGTCCTTCGTAAATGATGTCTTCTGATTCGTTATTAGGCTTGATTCTTTAATGAGTTTCTCTTACTGCAGGAGGGCACGAGAGTCTCTCGTGCGCAGTTGTGACCACCAGCTTGTTTATTTAACTGGTAGCAAATGGGAAGCTCTTCAGGGGCCACGGGAGACAGAAGAGGGCAACTCAGCGATGCCTTCAAGCATTTGGAATGCAATAGGTCTCGCATTTGCGAGAGTTTAAGCTATTGGCATTGTAAATGACGACGCCTTTTATTTATGTTTTAAAAAACAAAACATAAAAAAAAGGCATTGTCATTTACAATGCCAATAGCTCAAACTCGGGTAAAAGCGAGACCTATTGCATTGCAAATGCTTGTTGTTTATACTTAGTACGTCATTGGCGTTAGCCCAGAATACTTTTCTTACCTGGGCTTTCTGCCCTGACAAGTGAAGAACTAGGAATGTCCTGGACATTTGCTGTTATGCTCACTCCTGCACCTCTGGGTCTGCCAAACGTAGTTGAGAGGCATTCTAGTTTTGCTGCTTTTCTGGACTCGAGCAGCTATTTCGTGAGAAGAACAAAAAAAATCTAAGTCCCTTTTCTTCTAGCATCCGCCCAGGATGAAACTTTGGCATTTAAATATTTCTAAAATACACTTGCACACCCTATTATGTATTTGTTTTGTGCACAGTGGTGCCGTCTCCTGACAGCCGCCTGGAGCCCCGCCTGCCCATGGGAATATTATAACCATCGCCTTGAGATCACAAATTGGGGTTCCCTTTCCCTGTTCGGAGCCTGGGTTTGCATTGGCGGATGTGACGGGTGTCTCATCCCAGGATGCACACAGTACTGACAGTCAAGCGCATCCAGCTATGCATTTTATCAAGGCTTCCTTGACTATCTGCCACGGTCTTTGGATAAACATTCACATGGCTATGTTTAGTCTGCAAACATGCTTGGAAAACAGCATATTTTTCACATTATTGGTCTAATCTCACATTTACTTGTTTCCCATGCTCCAATGCCTTCCATTTGACCATCACCAGCATTTCAAAACATAACCCAACCAGTTATCTTTTGCTACCCTACGAAATACACATACAAGTCAAGATTTTTTTTTTTACTCAATGGGTTGCAAACCCTCAGGGCCGTGTAGAATGATGGGGGTCGTCTGCTCCAAGTTACTCTTGCAAGCTCAAGTTCTATGGTGTTTTCTTCGTATATTTGCATATTTCCAGATTTCTTACATTATATGAAGGCATGTGGTGCAAAATCTGCTATTTATATGCACTTGCAACACCAACTCGGGCTTGTTACAGTCCCATCTTGCTTTCGAGCATTCCTTCGCAGACAATAATCTGCTGGTTTTTGTAAACTGTACTAAGCAGCAGGCAGTCTGAAAATGTTTAATGGTTTGGTGTTGATCTATAGATGTGTTAAAGTTTGTTGGGTGTGGCCTGCTGTTCTATCCAAGGTACTTAGCTGATACCTAGTTTATATGGCTTGCACTCTGCCCAGCAGGTTTGTATGTGTGTGAATTACCTGAAGGTATTGGGTGGTGATGTGAAGCCATGATGTGCATACTATTTTCTGATGTTTTAGTATGGGCAAATAATGCAGTGGGTACACTCATATAAGTTTTAGTTAGTGGTAAGTGCTGTTACAAACACGTTGACAGCCAGTTATATGACAAGTTTGTCCTGTGTTTGTACGGAATTCTCGCTAATGTGTTATTCTCGAGTTGTTTTTTATGTTGACTGTTGTTGGTGTCCTTGATTGATAGCTATATATCTGAACTGTGTGTGAGTTGTGTTCTGCACTTAGTGCATTGTTGGACTAACCTGTAGAGCATTGCAAGGAAAAATATTGATAGCTTTGACAACCAGAGATAAGTAATCTGAGTTATTTTGAATGATTAAAAAAACATCATGGAAACCCAGCATGAAAGACAAACTTACCAGCTTCCATGAGAGGTGGCAGTGGCAATGGACGGGAGATTTCTGAGATCTTGGGCCAGCTACAGATGCTTAGGAACGTGCCCTTTAATATTTCCATTTAGACCACCAAGACAACTATACAAATTCTAATATACTGTTTAGTGCAGAAAAGATATTTGTTGTTGTACTCGGAAATTTCTTTGTTGGGCTTTTTTGTAATTTATCCGTAGTGACTGTTTCTTCTCACTTTTTTTCATGTGCTCGCCACGCGGTTATTTGATTAGGGTATTTAGACATTCATTTTCAAACGTATTACCGCATTGAGGCCTTTGTTTAGAGGCCTTTTGGGGCGACGAGTGTCTGATTATTGGGTTCTCACTTTGGTTCCAACCCTCACTTAGCTCTTCCAGGAAGGAATTTGCGATCAGTGATTGGAGGGTGGCCGGCCAATGATAGTGGGCTTGTATCGGTCTCCTTTCTGGTCCACACTATGGGTTTGTTGAATGAAATATGGATGATACAGAGGCTTGCTATTGGAAGTTACTTTGACCCCAATGAGCATAAGAGTCTTGCAATTTCCTTTCTAGTCGACATCCTATGCTTTTGGAAGTTGCCTTGGACCAATGGCTTATGAGGGGTGAAACCCCGAAACCGGTCCTAGGATGCTGGGTTCACAGTCCAGGGAGAACCTGGCCTGGCAGTTCGGGCTAGACAGTTCCCATGGGGAACAGGGTCAAGACTGATTTCCATTTGGCTGGGTTTAAACTGGAATGGCATGGGGAGCAAAAAAACAAAGGATTTAGGCCCAGATCTCTGTACAGGGGTGAATGTTTGACATTGTTCAACATTCTGTCCATCAATTGTTCTTGTTGCCTTGGACCAAGGAACATACCAGTTTCATGGTTTCCTGTCTGGTCCTCACTACTGATTTTAGCTTGCAACTTTGAATTGACATAAAGATCTGATTGGAGGCGGTTCTTGTCCAATGTGTGAGCTAGTTCTTTCTACATTGCTTATTCACCATATAGAGGCGTGCTATTGGATGGTGTTTTTGTCCAATGAGAGTGCCTACATTGAGGTGCTCTCTCTGGTCGAATGTAATAATTGGTTTCAGTTTGAAGGATGATAATGGGTTCAGAATTGGTGGTTTCAAATTTTTGGACAATACAATTGATCACATTACATTATAAATGTTTGTAGGGCAGTTTGGTGGTACGAGAAGGCTTCGCATAGATGGGGTATCCCGTCTTTCTACATGATTTTTTGCAGGTTAGTGGGCCTCGAATTTGGGACTTCTGTTTGGAGGAATGAGTAAGATTCCTGGATTATTGGGAGCTAGAGCAGAAGGCCTTAGTTTTAATCGGAACAAAACAATTAGTCTGAATTTGTTTGGATATAGAACTATTTGGTAATTGTATTTTTTGAATAGATGGCATTAGCTTTGTTGGTTATTTGTACCAATGTCTTATATATGATATGGGTGTACTTTATGAAGAAATAGGGGTGTAGAGATGAACACATGTCCTGGATACTGTTCTGTCCTCTTAGGTCCCACTGAGGATACACATATACAGTGTCCTCTCTTTTCTTGCATATATTATCCAGGAAGAATCAGAAGAAAAATTGAAAAAGTGCGAAACTAGTAACAAGATTTGTTTGTGCTATTATCATAGGTTGTAATACAGAGTGGTACTCGTAGGTTTGTATCATCTTTTTGTAATTTTACTGGGATCCAGCGAAGTGACATGAAAACAAGAAAAGTCATGGAATAGGTGGAATACAGTATCAAATATTCCAAGGTTTCTAGAGTTTGGACAATTCTGAGGTCTTAAGATTTTTAGACATACACTGGCCCATTAGAGAATCTATACGTTTCTTAGGAAACCTGAGTATAATTTCCAGGTTTGCTGAGGTTTTAGACCCTACATTGAACTTGATATTGGGGTTCACCTCTATTTCACAGCATTGATAGAAGATATTGCATAATGTCATCAGATTCTAGTTGTGATATCAAGGAGATACTCATAAACAAATGGTCAGTATTAGTACCACTATATTGATGTCTAGAGGTATATACATTAGTTCATGTTTTTTCTTTTTTCGTGTTGGTGTAGGGAGCCATTATATGTTTGTTGGCATGTTTTATGGTATAGGCATATATAATTTTTTCTTTCTCTGTATATAAATATATGTATTATTCGTTTTCAGCCCTGATGAAGTCCCATGTTTGGACAAAACGCATTGGCTGGGCTGCTATTGGATGTTATAAAGAACATTTTGTTTGGGAAATCATATCATGGATCCTGCGTTATATTGGATTTATAAGAATACCTTTTATGTGTGAAAAGAATTTGGAAGGACTTTTGTTACTTAATTGAATTTTTGAATGAACAATTATTGGACTTCGTAAGCACTCCCTTCTTGCATGTGTTTTCAACTTCCTTGAGACACCTGCCTTCCGGAAGTCAGCTGTTCTTGGTCTTCATCTCTGTTTTCTGTTCTGTGACTGCATTGTTACAACTATAAAATGTCCTAATTTGTTTAAATATACGACTTAGTTAGGTATATTTGGGGTTTAGGGTTTTTTGTTATTAGTAGAAATAAGGTGTTCTGAAAATGTTAGCACTATTATATGAGTGCATGCATGAAAAATAACTCAAATGGTGACCGATTTTCTCTTTATAACCAAGCACAAAAATGGTTGTTTTTTTAAAGAAATTGGCTTATTAGTTAATGGTGTAGGTACCCACAATTCTTGTCGTTTGGGGTGAGCCCTCAAAGTCACTAATTAATCTGAGATGAAACCATGGTAGCTATGGCACATATCAGACAGTTTTAACCAAATGCAATGTGCAAAGTTTTTAGGCAGTACCAAAATAGTTATAAAGTCAAAAGCAAAACGAAAATCCCAAAATTAATTGGAAAATTAGAGTTAAAATTATTATCCAAAATGACATCAAAATAAAAATACAATAAGGGAAACTGGAGATATGATGTTTTAAAGTTTTGAGTGGAAATAGCGCCAAGATGCACCAAGTGCCAGTGATAGTCACTAGTCACGGTAGAACAGGACCTAGGTGTAATCCACGACTGCGATGAAGTGTGGGTCGGCTACACTAACCAGGATTGTCCTGGTCAGAGTTTTTTCATCCGACTTTAGTCCTTTAATCCCAGTCCACCACAGGAGTACACATCCAAAGCCACCGAGGACTTCCAGGGAGGCACTTACTAACTCACAGGGTGGTAGGAAGAGTCCAGTCCAGGTGCCACTGATTAGCTTGGCAGTTTCAGAAAAAGGCCTCTTGGTGCTTAGTGTATCCATGTAGCTTAAACAGAGGTCAGCCTTATGACCCTTGGCGTTCACTTCTTTGTCCTGGGTACAAGAGAGCAGGTGCAGCCATCCAGGGTTCTCTTAGGTTGCAGACGGCAGGTTGAGTCCTCTTCTGATCTTCCTCTGGTCCAGGAGTGTTCTAAAATGGGTGCCTGGTGATGCCGTATTTATGGTTGGCACAAGCTAGTGGGTGTGAATGACCCCTGGGGACTCCCCAACCAATTGGTGTAAAGTCTTAACCCAACCCACTTTGTGCATTTTCAAGATGGCCTAAGTCTTGTCCATCTGTATTCACATGTAAAAATCAGCACAGTTGAAAACTGGAGCTTTATACATAACCAATATATTAAAGTCAAACATGAAGGTGCTGGTTTGTGAAATTGCCAAACTAAGATAAAGCAAGCAATGACAATGCCAAAGGTCTGATTTAAAGTGCCTAGTGATCCAGCGGTAATTTCACGGTAATTTCTCAATGAAAAACATCATTTACCTCTAGTTTACCGCTTTAAGGTGATGGACCTTTGCCACCGTGTTATCATCCATCTGGAGACTTTACATAAACATGAAAATCAAATGCAATTAAATATTTAAGCCAATAATGAGAGTTGTGAGTAGTTTTAAAGGGTTTTATTTTTCTAATCAAAAGTTAAGGTTCTCTGACTCTTTATTCATTATTCAAATATCAATCAGGTTACAGAATTGGAAAAATAGGAAAATAGAATTAATACAGAACATATTATAGATTGCATACAAGGCACTCCATAAAGGAAGGGAAAACCTGTTTCTATGTCAGTCAGAAAACTCTTAAAGAGTTTTAAGAAAATACAATTCTAGAGTGAGTTTTGCAAGGCTAATCAATAATTAATAATTAGCAAAAATCTCCCATAAAGAGAAATAAATGCATAAGACAAATAAGTCTTTGCAAGGCCAGTTAGTCAATGCATTAAACTTAAAGTTTAAGAATCTAAAACCTGTCCTGCTCTCAGCTGCTCTCTCTCTGTGCTCGTCTGTGCATCTCTGCCTGTCTGTGTCTGACACAGAAGCTGGGCATGGCCCCCACCCTTCTCTGAGGCTTCGCAGAACCTTAAAAAAACTGTCTGTTCTGCCTCGTGTCCTGCTAAACAAAATATGAGCAGAGCCAGCCTACACCTCTTAACTAACTCATCCAATATTTCTATCAAAAATGCACGTGACTGGTCTTCGTAGCTTGACCAATTAGAGCTTCAGAACACATCGACACCCCATGGGCTGACTGGACACGTCATCAATCAGGCGAGTTCTTGTCCTGCCCGAGTCTTGTACTAGATGATTTCACATCCTGAAAACAATTTACATTTTCTGCAACAAAAGTATTAATTATGTGGAAACAGAGAATACATATTATAAGAAAAAATGTGTGCTCTGCACTTTTCACTCTACGTGATGAAGTGAAGTAAGCTTTGTTTAAACAAACTGCAAACTGATAAAAGTATGCTAGAAGCGAAGGTCTTTCATGAGAAGACAGGAGGCGTAAATTATAACAAAGGTCTTTCATGAAGATGGGAGACGGGAGGAAACAGTGAGCAGGGAGGAAAGCATTCCATTCTTATCTTCAAGGTCGAAGCCTGCCAAAGCAAACTGAAGTCACGAGCTTCTCTACACTGCAAAATGCGTGCTAATTCAGCACAAATATATGCTACTTGGAAAGTTAAAAACACATTTCTAAATTAAATGTACATTCTATAGTGAGGTTAAATCTAGAATAATCACAATTAAACAACCATGATTAATTAATTGAGCATGGTTTTACATGAAAGCACTTTAGACTGAAAGCATTTTTTTTACCTGTGTCATGTGTTTTCACTTGCACCAGAATTCTGTGTGCCATTTTTAAATGCAGTCTGTCTGAAACTTAAAGCAGAGCAATGCCTAAATCTAGGTGAAATCTGGGCTCCATCAATACTCCCTTTGATAATAAACAAATCATGCTACCTCAAATGATTTGTAAATTATCACACTTATTCAATTTCACAGGTTACATTTGATTAATAGCACACTCATTATTAGTTCAGTCTAATATACTTTTCTCTACCTAAAATATTATTCATTAGCACACTTATTTCACACAGGTATATAAGGAAAAACTCCTACTAAAATTTGTTATTATTAAAAAGCTGAGCATATAACAATTTTACCTCTATTTCTAAGGCAACACAAGTTTTGTCTGTAATCAGATCATATATAGCCAAGCTCAAAAGTTTAGTGCAGAGTTCTGTAAGTAGCTTCTTGGAACTGTTAGTTTTCTCTTAAAATAAGTAACTAAAATAATAAAAGGAAAATTCAACAGAACAGTTCTCTTTTCCATTTCTTTTCTTCCCTCTTTTCTTCTTTTTCTTTCATCATTCAATGATTCTTTTTTCTTCAGCTCTTGACAGTTCTCAGTTATTTGTTTCAGCATTTCTTGGCTCTTTGTCACCAGCTTGCCATCAAGGTGGCTCATACAGTTCAAACCTCGCAGTACACAGTTCATTCAATGTGGCATTCTGTACTTTTTCCATGCATTTTGACCACTCAGGTGCTGAAAAACTCTGACAGAGCACCATCAATTCTTTGCACTTTTTCAATCCAAGCCTTGCACTTTTATTTTCACTTTGATCAGATTCAGATGTTTCAGCTATGGGTGCAAATGATTTTTCAAGGGACCACTGTAGATGTTTTGGCTACCCTTTCAGCCAGCTTTTTTCTACCTCCACTCGTAGGCCCACAGCACTAATTTCTTCTTCAGAGGCTGCACCTGACTCTTTCACCCTTTTGACACCGCTTTCATCTGAGTCAGTTTCCACTTTTTGCTTTTCCAGTGCCACTTCAGTTTGTTCTAGTGCTGCTTCACCCTCTATGTGTTCCCTTACAGCTTGACTGACCCTCTTCTGTGGACTTGTGACCACTGCTGGCATCTCTTCTTGAAGAGGAGCTGTTTTATCAGGGGGACACAGGACCATACATGTATGAGAGGCATGCACCCAATTTGAAAAGCCACCACATTTCACAACAGTCTTTGCCAGGATCATTTGGAACAGGCCTTTCCATTTCACAGCATCTCTCAGATCAAAGTTTTGGCACCTTTCATTATGCAGATCTTGTGTAGCAGCTGCAATCTGGTGAGTAACTGCACACTCCACATAAGCCAGACCTTCACAGCAATGGCTAGTCTTTTCATCTGTGTTTTTCACAAGTGCATTTGCATGTACATATTCAAGCCACTTCAGTGATGCTGAGACAGTCTTTTGCAAAGTGAGACTCTGTGCTGTCTTTGTGTTGCTTTATTGTACTTGGAACTACAAGCAGATAACTACAATCCAACCCTTGTCCAATCTGTGGTTCTGCACACATCTTTGAGACCTCATTATGATCTGATTTCAGAGAAACTGGCAATCTATACCTGGGCATCAGTTTTTGCAATAACACATTTGCTACTATGCCGTTGTCATTTTTCTCAAAATCTGTTCTGATATAACCTTGTTGTTCTGTTTCTGAAACATTTTCTTGAGCCTCTATTAGTTCTTTACAAGTGTAAGTCATTAACATCAGCATTAGATAAACAGTATCATTTTCAGATTCACCAGTGAAAATTCCATTAAATGTATAGGCTAACAGGACACAATATTGTACAACTGAATTAGCATGTGTCTCTCCCATGACAATAGTGACTCCCATTTTAGCAGCTATACTGCATGTTATGGTAAGGGTAATCAATTTCGAATTTTGAGCTGAGGTAACTACTGAAAGCCATGAAGCTTTGACAACATAATGTATAAGGAGCACAGCATGTGCTGCTCTTAATGTGTCATTGTTACCTTTCAAACATGGGCCATCTACAAAATTGACATTGTTGGGCTCAATCAGACGTTCATCATTAAAGTCTAACTTTGGCTTCATGCATGGATTCATGACACCTAGACATTTAGGTTCAGTTTCATCATAAACAATTTCATTTGCTGGCAGTAAGCTAAATACATTTGAATTTAGAACATTTCTTGGTCACAGTATTTTCCCAGAATAACTCCACAAAGGAAGGAACCATTTCAGCAATTGGACATTCCATCATTATATTCTCACTCTTTTTATGACTGACATTTACCACAGCTACTAAATTAAGGCAGCTGGGCATTTCTGTGACGTTGGGGGTCAAGGGTTATTGAGAAATACGTCACAGACTTTTGAACACATTCATGTTTTTGAACAGGCACCGAGAGAGCGCAGCCCTCCCTCTCACTGCACATTGGTGTATTTTCTTTCAAATAAACTTGCATCCCTAGTGCCGGGCGCAACACTTTTTCTCTTTTAACTCTAGGAATGCTTTTGTGCAATTGTTGTCCAATGGAAGCAGATCAGACACATCCTTGTGTGTCAGCCTCAGTAAAGGCTTAGCCACTAGGGAAAGGTTTAGTAACCACTCTCTACAGCAGCCAACCATTCCCAAAAACATCCCGACTTCTTTCTGAATTTGAGGTGGATTCATCTGGTGAATTATTTCCACTCTCCCTGGTGACACCTTTCTAGCTCCCTTTCCAATTATGTGTCCCAGACATTCATCTTCTTTTTGACAGTACTCCTGACTATCTTCATGCAATGGCACTGTGACGTGAACTTGACAAAAATCAATAACAGTAAGCCATTCTTCTGCACATGAAATGTGAAAAAATATGTTGGCTGGATTTGGTACCATAGGACAACATAGAAAAGTTATGCTGCTAATCTCCTGCACTTATTCTGTTCTTTTCATTTAGTTTCTGTGAACCTGTGATCAGAAAGTTACATAAACTTCCAATCAATTCCATCAAAAACCCTTTACTCAGTTTATCTCCAACTATGAGTAAAAGTTCTGCAACCGATGGTGTTCTTGAGTACATATCACCTGATTCTAATTTGAATAAGACATGTTCTGCATGTTTTATTAATCTGACATCTTTCTCTGTGAATTCACCTTATTTCTGTGTTTATTATTTCTTTCAAATCAGAAGGTACATTTTTCAACTATCATTCTGGAAACAATGCTACAGCTGTCTCTTGTTGGGCCATTTTAAACTGTACATCCTCATCAGGAATCTGATCATTAACATCATCTGGTGTACAGTAATCTGTGCTGTTTATTTTGCAAGACAATTGTTTTCCTGCTAGGCCTGAGTCACAAACAACAACTCGGTAACATTTCTCAAATGGGCCTATTTTTGCTGCAACCTTCTCTAAAACTGTGTTTGTAATTTCTCTGTTTAAAACTCCTGCAACTTTGGTATTCTTTCCTAAGTGGGGTAAATCTGAACCTTTACTGTTTTCACAATGGACTTGGTAATTTCAGAAATGTTAAGGTTAAAACTCTCATTTTCAAATACAGCAACCTGTTGAACTGGGTCCTGATTTTGTTTCTGGAAATAATTCACATTTGCTCTGGACAACTGATTTAAATTAATTTGAGCATTTTCCATATTTTGTGGGACCATCTGGGCTTGAAAAACTCCTGTCATTGGTACCTGTTTCTGAATTGATATTTGCATTTGCTGAACTGGCACATTTTGCACCTGCATTTCTCTCTGTGTTTGCGCATTTCCATTTGCTGCATCAGGTTTAAATTTACATTTCTTCTTCCAATGCTCAAATCTGTTACAAAGGTGGCAAAAGAACACTTTTTCCAGCAGTGCAACATCCATACCTGAATTTGCACAAACCAAAACACCTTTACTTCCATCCTGTGAAACAACACCTTGTAACTCACTTTCTTTCTCTGCAAACAACTGATTCTGAAAACATTTCTGTGCAAACCTTCTCTGTACCATCAATTGTTTTTCCTCAAACTTTTTCTGCTTCATTCCTTGTCCAGCATAATAGTACCCTTTATCCTTCAGAAGCCCATCTATCAGCTTTCTTTGTAAACAAACCAATTTTTGCTGTACGTGCACACTGATCTGAGCAGAGAACATTAAACCAATTACCAACTGTGTCACAAAGAATCTCATGCCACCGGCATCAGGCCATTCTTTCCCACAGTGTTGTGGAAACTCTAGACACACACTTTCACAAAAATCATGAACCAATTCTTTTAGCTCCTGTGTTGTTCTTTTAATCTGTACCCAATTAACATCCTTTGCTGGCACTCTGCCCTTCAGAAAAATATTCACTGCTACGTTTTTCTCCATAACAACAGAAAATGATGGTGCATTCATGCAAACCTTTTTCATTGTCTCCTCACCTGGCCCTTGCACAGCATCTTTAGATTTAAACCATAATTCAGTCTGCATGGCAATGTCAAAGAACATTTTAAAATTAATACACAACTCCTTTAAAATTTCAACAAATCCATCAACTTGTGGGTACCACAGCATAAGTTTGTCTCTCAATTTTGGGAATGTGTTCAGTAATGCTGCAAGTTCACTTTTGTTCCGTGGCACATGAACATGCACTTCTCCTACCTTTTCTCTCAATGAGTAAGCAAAAGCTTCTCCCTCATCCTGTTTATTATTTTCCTCAACTAGATCTGGTGGTTTCTTTTTCTGATCCAGTTTCCTTGCTAGGTCTGATGGTTTCTTTTTTTTCTTATGTTTTCTTGCCCATTTGTCTCCTAATTTCTCAAACCCATTGCATTTGAAAATATATTTAATTATTTCTGCAATGTGCAATTGCATTCCTGAAGAACACATTGTCTCATTTGCTTCATCATCCATATGTACCCTGAAGCTTTTCTGAAATGGAAAACTTCCTGAAACATCAATTTCATATTTTTGAGCCAAATCAGTCAGTCTATCATGTGTAGTTACTGCACATGTAGTTGTTTCCTTACTCAGGGAAATTAATTCTTTTTCCTGTCACTGGTTCACATTTTCATGACTTAAACAGCAGGTACTGTTAATTTCTTCATGTTCAAATGTTGAATTTAAAACATTAAGCTCTCTCTCTTTTTCAGGGTCTGGGTTAATTTGTTCCCCCATACTCTCTATCTTTTTAATCACTGCTGCTTCCTTAAAGCAGGTTTGAAAAATCCCATCTTCAAATATATTCATTTTATCCTGGGCTGCAGATGTTGTAAATACCATTTTCCCCCACCTTTCAGTGCTTGGACTGTCTGGGGTAGTTTCTATTCAATAATCTGTGAATTCTGAGATCCTGAAATAAATCCTGACATAATTACTCCTTCTGCAGCTCTTTGAACTTTTTCAGTAGGGACCATATTAATTGGGACAGTCACAATTTGTCTAGGCACTGCCTGTGCATCTGCAGTTTGTAATATTTGTACTGAATCAGTCACATTTGAAGCAGTAACACCTGGAGATATCACTGTCAGTGCTGAATCAACAGGTAGTGGGTCAATCTGAAATGTCTGCACAGTTCTCTCAATCTGTGTTTCTCTCTGTTCAACAGAAGCAGTGCCACTGTAGTACTTACTGGTACAATATTATCAGTATTTTTAGTGGGGACCACATAAGGTGGTGGACACTCAGTTAACAATGCATCCATTATTTCATCCCCATAATCATTATTTATTTGAAGCTTTTTGTCATCTTTAATTCCCTTCTCCTGTATCTGGGGCTTTACCTTTTTATCCTCACTTGCTTTGTCTCTTGCTGCCTTTTCCCACATGCTTAAAGCCTCAAATTGTGCAGCTCTAGATGGTGTCTTTATTTCACATAATACTTCCCTTAATTTGTCAATAATTTGCAATTCAAAAGTACCATCTTTTGGAAACCTCAAAGGACCCACTTTTTCAGTAATCTTGCACCATTGGTGAACCCACATGCATGAATTTTGTCCCAAATTGGTAGACATAAAATGCAAAGGTGTTCCTTCAGGAGCATCACCAATTAAAATTGAATTTTTCACTTTACCTCCCAACAGTTTCTTTAAACCTTTAAACAATTCCATTTCTGCAATATTTTAATGCAATTTCTTTTCTTTAATGCTGTCAGTTTCAATTTCGGTCAGTTTAACTCCTACTACTGACCCTCCCTTCACAATCAGAGCTCACTACACGCCCGCTGCCTTGTCCAATGCCAGCGCAGCCTTTGTGACGTCAGTATCACTCCTTCTACTAGCCCTCCCTTCACAAAATCTTACGGCAATATTTTTCTGAGTTTTCTTAATCAAAATTCTGTTAGTAACAACATAAAAACAGCGCTACTCTGTC
This sequence comes from Calotriton arnoldi, assembly GCA_963921515.1. Lineage (NCBI taxonomy): Eukaryota > Metazoa > Chordata > Amphibia > Caudata > Salamandridae > Calotriton > Calotriton arnoldi. Next base: position 466,905 of record CAWUFW010012746.1, read on the forward strand.
TGCTCCGCTAAACCAAGGATTGTTTCTTCACTTGCTTCAAAGAGAAAATACTTCCTTTCACTACGAGTAAAAACCACTGTTTACCCTTCACTTAAGCTTGGGGAGGACCTATTACTCCTCTAGGGATACTCCTCTTTTGGGTAAGGCCAAAGTTTCACAGGTGGACCCTTTGCTATCACTCACACTCTACTCTTATACGATATAGTCCCTAATATAACACCTACAGCCCTCCGTAGCTTTTAGGTATTATGACAACAGACGAGTAACCTTCTGCAGTGTGATTTCCTTACCACACTCTTCGAAATTCCATTCCCGGGATTCCCAGGTATCTCTGTACCTGTACTTCCAGACAACATAAAACGCGACAATAACTCTTATGGTTAAACATGTAGTTAAAATCAATAATCAATAATTCTGTCCTATGAAATTACCAATTTAATCAATAAAACCATCAAGTCAAAATGAGCAAAATTTCACCAACAGTCAAAACCCTCACTATTTTTCAACACTTCAAAAAAATACCTTCTAGCACATTAACAACATTTCACAACCCTATTGATACTCACACCACTCCAGCAATCGCCTTCTTGTATTACCTTCCAGTACTGCTTTGCCAGTCTTCAGGTTCTGAGCATTGGAATCAGGAATCAGGACTTTTTTTTTGAGAATCTGGACATTTATCTAACTTGGGCAATTATTTTGTAGCGCTATTTAGGCATTAGACTAAACTATGCTCCTTTTGGTGATGGTGTTAACCTTACCTCTGCTACCAGAAACTGATCCAGCGGTAACTTCACTGTCATTTCTCAATGCAAAACCTCATTACCTTTAGTTTACCGCTTAAAGGAGATGGACCTTTGCCACTGTGCTATCATCCATCAGGAGACTTTACATAAACATGAAAATAAAATGCAAATAATATTTAAGGCAATAATGAGAGTTGTGAGTAGTTTTAAAGGGTTTTATTCTTTTAGTCAAAAGCTAAGGTTCTCTGATTCTTTATTCATTAATCAAGTTTCAATCAGGTTACACAATTGAAAAAATAGGAAAAATAGAATTAATACAGAACATATTATAGATTGCATACAAGGCACTCCATAAAGGAAGGGAAAACCTGTTTCTATGTCAGTCAGAAAACTCTTAAAGAGTTTTAAGAAAATACAATTCTAGAGTGAGTTTTGCAAGGTTAATCAATAATTAATAATTAGCAAAAATCTCCCATAAAGAGAAATAAATGCATAAGACAAATAAGTCTTTGCAAGGCCAGTTAGTCAAAGCATGAAACTTAAAGTTTAAGAATCTAAAACCTGTCCTGCTCTCAGCTGCTCTCTCTGCGCTCGTCTGTGCATCTCTGCCTGTCTGCATCTGACACAGAAGCTGGGCATGGCCCCCACCCTTCTCTGAGGCTTCGCAGAACCTTAAAAAAAATTGTCTGTTCTGCCTCGTGTCCTGCTAAAAAAAATGAGCAGAGCCAGCCTACCCCTCTCAGCTAACTAACCAATATTTCTATCAAAAATACACGTGATGGTCTTCGTAGCTTGTCCAATTAAGAGCTTCAGAACACATCGACACCCCATGGGCTTACTGGACACGTCATCAATCAGGCGAGTTCTTGTCCTGCCTGAGTCTTGTGCTTAGATGACTTCACATCTGAAAACAATTACATTTTCTGCAACAATAAGTATTAATTATGCGGAAACAGAGAATACATATTATAAGAAAAAATGTGTGCTCTGCAGTTTTCTTTCTACGTGATGAAGTGAATAAAGCTTTGTTTAAACAAACTGTAAACTGATAAAAGTATGCTAGAAGCGAAGGTCTTTAATGAGAAGACAGGAGGCGTAAATTATAACAAAGGTCTTTCATGAAGATGGGAGATGGGAGGAAACAGTGAGCAGGGAGGAAAGCATTCCATTCTTATCTTCAAGGTCGAAGCCTTCCAAAGCAAACTGAAGTCACGAGCTTCTCTACACTGCAAAATGCGTGCTATTTCAGCACAAATATATGCTACTTTGAAAGTTGAAAACACATTTCTAAATTAAATGTACATTCTATAGTGAGGTTAAATCTAGAATAATCACAATTAAACAACCATGATTAATTAATTGAGCATGGTTTTACATGAAAGCACTTTAGACTGAAAACATTTGACCAGGCCTCATTCATGTCATGTGTTTTCACTTTGCACCAAAATTCTGCGTGCCATTTTTGAAATGCAGTCTGTCTGAAACTTAAAGCAGAGCAATGCCTAAACCTAGGTGAAATCTGGGCTCCATCACTAGCACATGCAAAAATACATGCAGAATACATCATAGTAATAATTAAAAACACGCTGATAAAGGAACTACTTTTTCCTATCACTGTTCAAGCTGAAAAATTTAACCACCAGCAAAATGGAGTGCAACTGACATTGAAGAAAATTGATGCCCCAAAGACCCTTTACTTATCTCGATAGATAGAAAGATGAAGAGATGTAATTTTTTTTCCATGTCTGTGACAAATTAACGTAATGACTTGGCAATCATCCTTGCTTTTGAAAAGATGGGATGATTCTGGCAAAGAGGTTGTCAGTGAAATATTTTTTTTCCATTCAAGTGTACCATTTGAGATGTGTACCCATGGTTTTGCGAGAGCCTCCAGGGCCAAGAGCTAAAGGCTTGGAGCATATTCAAGAAGTATATTCTTAAGTATAAAACCATTTGTGAAAATTGATGAGATTCATAAGACGTGCAGCTGCTTTAAAAAAAGCCTCCATAATTAGGGGTAGTAATGACAATAACTTGTTTTCTTATAGTTTTTTAAATAATAAAACACTTGTATCATTTCTAAGCTCTGTAAATAACAGCTGTCCATGTTACCTAATTTAACAGTGCTCAATTTACTGACCTCGGCAAAAATGAAAGGCTGAGCTGACCTTGCCAGGATTCAAACTTGGAACTAGCAGCTCACAGCAGATGTCTGCAATGGAATCAAACATGTATGAGTTGCTGAGTCACCAAAAAATGTACAGCTTCTTTTTCTTTACCTATTTTCTATTTGAAAGTGATTGTCTGGGTATGAAAATGTCCTACCTGTAAATAACAAAAACCTGCCTCCACCTGCCCTTGTTGCAACTAGGTATGGAAAATATAGGGAGGAAATATTTCTTCCAACTGCAATTATGATGAAGGTTATGCAGGAATATAATACTGCAGAGTATGAGAAGAGGGAGTTCGTGCTGAACAATATATTGGTCAGTTTTACTACAAGCTCCCGACTAATCCTAGGTGTTTACCTAGAAACAATCGTTCCAGAATGAGAATTGTAGGATGGGTGCTGTCATTGGGCTGAGCATTTTCGATGGCACTAGATAGCTCTCTGCCCTTGAATATATGTGCCAGAGATTGTCTCCAAGAAGGGGTCTTTGCATACGTAGATCTGTGCACCAACAGAAAAAATATTAGACTCGGAGCTTGTATTCTGGGTCTGCAAGATGTGGAGGTATTTGGAGGGAAATCTAGGGGTTGTTCTGGATGTGTGGAGATGATAGCCATATTTAGCTTGTATGGCGACGTTGCCTGCGCACATGGAGGAGCTCTAGTGATAAACTGTGTGGGATTCTGATTAGATAGACAAAATGGAGGATGTTTGTTTACAATCTGACTGGCGAAGTGCAGAGGAACCGTGACCCATTCTGGAGCTTTTCGACACCGATGGATAATGATATGCACATGAGCATTACACGAGACGATTCTTCTGCTTTGCGTTTCAATTCCTAGCCCTATTATAAGGAAGTGGCATATACCTACCTTTGCTTTACAATCGAAAACATCTTCCTGCTGAACTGGCAGCATGTCATGAGGAGGTTGTGGTCTCAATATTTTTTCTAGATGTGCCACAAAATAGAAGAGCTTACTGTTGTATTTTACATCACATGGTGGAGAAGTGTCATCTTGATCCCATCTGAGATACTGCAGGAGTGCATCATAATCATGAGTAGTCAGCACTCAAATATATTCTGTGTGATTAATATTACTGCAGAGAGCGAGTATCGCAAATGTAAAGTACTCCACCTGAAGAATTTGTATATATAACGTGATTAATAAAGGTCTATGTAACATTTATATATTAATGACAGGAGAAGTTAACAAAATGTGTCCTATTGTGAGGTTAATAAATTAGACTGTGTATGTGTTAACGAACGCTTAAATATTTATATGTGTGACAAGAATTATTTCTATGCAGGTGCATTTAGAATTCCATCTTTGTAATCCTTTACAATTTATACTTGTCTTAAGTTGCATTCATTGTGTGAATAGAAATGTGCACATATTCTGTAACCCTGTGGACTGGTAAAGTTGACTAGAGTGGGATTTGTGAAACCAGTTCAGTTTATGCTCACGTTTAAAATCTAACATGCCATTTATATTTAACCTTCAATGCAGAATGCATTTGCTTGTACTTTGTTTACACTGCTGGTATGGACAAGGCCTCATTAGTTAGCATAGAAGGGGTTTGTTTTCATTAGATAGCAAGTTAAGAGAAGATGAAGTTGGCAAGGAGAAGAGCGGTACGGACAAACGAAGTTGCAACTTATCGATGTGGGAAAGATGGTGCAAGTATTCAGTTATGCCAGAGCCATGGAAATTCAATAGCAAGGATCACGTGGGATTATATACCCTGAATGCAATTGATATTTTATGCTGAAAGGTAGTGAGGGACAGAGAGAGTCATTTTAGGATTTAACGGAGAGCAGATCTATGCTTCTGCTTGTGTGGCTTTATGCTACTTGACCTATGGTTGGAGTGCCTTCTACTGAAGACTCCGACAGCTGACACCTTTCTAATTTCACATTTACTAAATTCTTCTTAGTTTAGAGTTGCCTTTAAGGTAGTGTAGGTAGAGTTAGCTTGCTCATGCTTACTTTTGAAAATCATCTGATGCAATTTAATTTTCAATTCTTTTTCCTGATCATCTGTCTCATCGTCATAGAGTTAGTTATCTGCTTTGAATTATATAGGGTAAATCTCTTCAGATTGTTAGGCTACTTCAGTACAGAATTCATTTATCATTTTTGACACTTGACGTATACTTTAGTGACCTGAAGTGATTGTTACCATTGTGAAATGTCCAAACAAAGGTAACCTGTTTTCAGTTTTTGCTAAAATTGGTACAATATTACAGTATATGTTGAAAGACATTGATTCTTATTTTACTTACTAACAAGTATGAAGATTTTAGGGCCTACTGAACACACAGTACAAAGGTATTGTTGGCGTATATCTTTTTTGGAGAGATCAGTTCACTGTTCTGAACAACAAAGACCAACCATTCTTAGGTGTGGAACAGTTCCCGGAGAGACATAATTATGGATAAGAGACAACATCGTACATGATATAGGAGCTCTCGTGGAGAATCATAACTGTGAGTAAGTGTCTTCTGAAAATGTTGCCTGCATGCATGTGCTTACGCTTATATAGAACCAAAGTTTGAGAGTATTGAAGCCGGTGAAATGGGAAAGCTTGGTAACTGTTTTGTGGTCAAAGTTCATGATCTGTTCTGTTTACACAGATCCAATAACACTATTGTATATGTCGTTTCAGCATCGTCCATGGCAGGCAAAGGAGAAGTTGCCAACGTAGGCAGGGAAGCAGCTGGCCATGGTCTTTCTGGTGCAGACATCACCGACAGCAAGGGGACCAGTGGGTGGGAGGGTGAGGAGAGTGCAACGGAGGTCACCAGAGACTCCACATCTTCTTCAGAGGCTCCTCCAATGAGCACTCCCTAGTGGAGGCGGACCCTACTCCTCCATTACACCTGCATCATTGTCTGCCACCCAGAGTAACAGCCCTACCCTCCCTCTTGCTCCCCCCAGTTGGCCTACCCAGTGCCTCTAAAATGCCTGGGATCTCCTTTTCTTCAGGCACCTGCCCCCTGCCCCTGTCTTACCAGCTGCGCTGAATGAGGAGGCTATTGTCCTCCTCTGGAGCATCGCTATAGACCAGACTGCCCTGCTGAATGCAATCCAGGGACTTAGTTGCCATATGTAACAAATGGTAGCTTACCTGGAAGGCACTCACAGTGGTATGTCTATCCTGCAGTGGTCATTCAAGCTCTGGCCTCCTCATTCACCACAGCCTCCCAGCCAGCCCAGCCTTCTGCCCCTCCACCTGCCCCATCCCAATTCCCTATTCCCAGCCCTGTCCAAATCACACTCATACATTTTCATGCACCCACTCAAATAGACACAAGCAGCACACAAATATACAGAAACACCACAATAAAAATTGCAGGTGCTCATCCAAACATGCAGACAGCACACCCACCACAGAAACTACACTATGCAAGGAGGGCACTAAGTGTGCCCTTCAAGCAGACTGAGTGGCACTGGCAAGCGATCTCACCCGGCCCCAATACACTAAACCCTGTCTGAGAGGTGGTCATAGGTCCCTGTGACAGGATACCTATTGTTCTGCCTTCCCCTGCTCGAGCTTGGCTCAGCAGCAGGAGGGCAAAATCGTGTCTCTGGTCGGCAGCAGCCATGTTGTGCTGTACGGGTCTAGAAGACTGGTACTGGGAGCACTGAGGGCCTCCCGGAGGAGCTTTACAGTGCATACACCATTTATGGTGTGGGGGGTATGATTCCAACATGTTTGATACCAAACATGATAGGATTCGTTACAGCCAGTTTCGTGATGGTCACCGCGTAATGACGCGGTGCCCCACTATGTTTATTTTTTTCCAAAACAACTGTTTATTAAATTTTCAGATTTTGTTGCAATTGCACACAGTGGTCTATCCAATATTCTTCAAACTTTGCAGTAAGTTAACAATATTAGACCATACACCCTAATTACTACTTACATATTTTAACATTGTTTCTACTATTTGTATGCTGCATCCATTCGACAGCTCATTTCCAGGTCTGTTCTTATGACCGGTTTAATTGTTTTAGCCTTGGTATACACTCCCGTCCATATGATTAAAACAAGTTTTAACAAAAAGAACAATAACTTCTGCGCATTTGACAGCAACTGTCCTATAAGACATATTATAAGAGGACTGTAATATGCAATTCCCCCTTTGATTCACCTAGTACTATATTTTCTAAGCAGGCCTCATACGCAACATGATGTGTAGGTTTAGCTGTTTGACAAACGTTTACCATCAGCTTTGAGACTTGGAGGTGGGATGGGGTGTGTCATAACTATAATGGGTAGGTTACCAATGGTCAATGCAACGCTCTTGCTGAATGACTATGCATTGTGTGGATGGTGGTGAGGGACGTGTCTGCAAGCCCTACTATAGTGCCGCCTGCCACCCGTCACCACAAAGCCACAGGCACCTCAATTAATGGGCCTGGATAGAGGAGGGGGCCGGGCATCTCAAACCACCCGTGCAGCGGAGGGCACATTAGTGCGTGACTCTCCAGAGCGCGTGATAGATTCCCCAGTGGTGGATGGGGTAGAAGATCCCACACCACCTACTCACCATCCTTGAAACTCCTGCAGTATGGTTTCCCAGCTCAGTGCTTTAGGTTCTTTGCACAGGCCATGAATATCTTCTACTTGGAGTGCTTTGCTCTCTGCTCTAGCCCATACCAGCAGCGATTGACACCACGCTGACACTACCGGGATCCGGCTTCTTCCACTTTTTTGTAATCAGTCATTTTGCAGTTAGCATGCCTAAATTAAGAAAGCGAGAAGTAACCTTAAACTTCCTGCCTCTGGGGAAAAGGTGTAATAAACACTCCTCCCAGGTGTGCTCCAGACGACGGCCCATTGACGTCACTAGTGCGTCATGCACTTGTCGCCAGTAAGTGCGCAAGGAAGGGCAGGACCACAACATGTGTAATAGGTCAGTCCCTGTGTGCTGGCCGCTGGGACACGCTGAATCTGTTCTCCTGTAGAACCTGTTGATTTTCTCAGGAGTGAGGTAAGCCCGTTGCAGTATATAATGTTGGATAAGCCTAAAGCGTGAGTTTTGCAGGATGTGTATGGGGCTAAGCGACGACTATGTCCACTCCTTGTCTGCAAAGGGATACCCTCTGTCTGCCTCCCACTTGTCTGACAGGCACCATAGTTATTGTCGTGTGGATTCGAAATGACTCTGCAAACCATCTGGTGAGGTGTCTGCCCCTGCCCATAACATGTAAATATTGTATGGTAAGATGCACAGGGCGTTCTGCGTCCACCTCTCCCCATATGCCGCTGAGTGCCGCTGTAAGGGAGTGATACTGCAAAAACTGACCAGGTGGTAGTCCGTACTAGTCTACCAAAGCCTCAAATGGTAGAAGCACCCCATCTTGATGGAGATCCCCTAGAGTCTGTATACCGGAAGCCAACCAGGTCGCTAGTTCTGTAGCAGAGATTGAGCCGCCTCTACAAGGTGTACTCTGTAGTGGCAAAGCCGAGGCATACGGTGTTGCTGTGTGTGTAATGTATAGACTTCTGTGGTAGGCTTTGTATGTAACCTTAAGCAGCAGCTGCTCTGGCAGTTTGCACCGTACGAATGGGTGGAATGTGCGAAGTATATTGTCAAGCAACTGAGGCGGGCCTCCCATGGCTGTATCAGATGGGTGCAGCCCTGCCACTAAATTTGCCACCCACTGGAGCTGAGACACCAGGTAATAGTGCTCCATATTTGGAACCGCAAGACCACCTTTATCAGTCGGGAGGTAAAGTTTTGCAAGAGCTACTCGGCAGCGAGATTCATTCCAGATAAACTCCCTCATCACCGTCTCAAACCTCCTGAAATAAGCTGGTGCCACATACACAGGGAGATTAGTAAAGTAGTACAGCAACCTGGGGAGCACCACCATCTTCAAAAGTGCAATGCGGCCCACCACTGACAGTGGAAGCGAACGCCAAAAAGACATCTGCAATCGCAGCGCTGTGATTGCTCTCCCTATGTTGCCCACTAGTAAGTCATCTTGCTGGTGATAGACACGGATTCCTAGATATTGGAATGTGTCAGGCTGCCTGGGAATGCACCCATCATTGTATCGGAGTATTGGATCTGCGTGTCCGTGCCTAAAAGGGTATAGTCAGGATTTGTTCCAATTGACCCTCAGCCCGGATAATGCCGCAAAAGTAGTGTGTGTCCAGGTCAGTGTGGCCGGAAGGAAGCGCATGTCCCTGAGGAAGATCATAATATCGTCCGCATACAGGGACACTGCATGCATGCCATCCCCAAGGGGAATACCCCACTCCATGCCCTGCATTCTGAGTACTGCTGCTAGTGGCCCCACTGCCAGGGCGAATAGCAGTGGAGACAGGGGGCATCCCTGCCGGGTGCCTCGGCCAATCGGTATGGGTTCAGAGATAAGGCAGCCAGTCTTCACTCTGGCTGTTGGTTGTTTGTAAAATTACTCAGCCAGATGGAGGAATCGACCCGTGATTCCAAACTTGCGAAGTACCACAAAGAAGTAGTCCCACTCTAGAATGCGGCCATCGCTGGGGGGGAGTAAGTGGCTACTCTGAAGAAACGCCGTATATTCAGCGACATGTTACGGGCTGGAACGAAGCCATTCTGATCAGGTCCAACCAGCGCCAGCACCATTGGGGCCAGATGATCAGCAAGCACTTTAGCCAGTATTTTGTAATTTGTATTTAGCAGAGCTAGCGGACGATATGAGCCGGGCTGAGTCGGGTCTTTATCCGGCTTAGGCAGTGAAACAATGAATGCCTCCCGAAGTGAGGGGGGGATAGAGCCCGCATCAAACGCGGCGATATATAGCTGCTGTAGGCGGGGCGCTAGTACGTGTGCATAAGCTTTGTAGTAGTCAGAAGGCAGGCCATCCGTGCCCGGGTTTTGCCTGTGGCTAGTGCCCATATCGCTGTCCTGATTTCCGTGGGAGTGAGAGGCTCTTCCAATTCCAATAGTTGTGCCCTGTCCAGGGTCGGGAGCGTGACCTGGGAGAGAAGGGCAATTAGTTGTGCATCATTAAATGTGTTTCTTGATGTGTATAGGACCGTGTAATAGCATGACAGTACTGCATAGATTTCAGCTTGTGGGTAGCGTAATCGACCAATGTCATCACAGAGGGCAGATATGGGCTTCAATATCTGGTCTTGTCGAATGAGCCATGCTAAGAGATGGCCCAAGCAGTCCGATTTTGCATGTACTCTGGCTGAGTGCGCTGCGAAGTTAACACATCTAAGACGGTCCAGCAGGTCTGCCAGCTCGCTACCCTTGGCTTCAAGTGCCACTATACTATCCGGATTGGCTACCTAATTAGCCTCTAGGCGCTTGAGCTCACCCTCCCCACCTCCAGGTGCCTACAGATGTTCAGGTTGATACCCAGGCATCTACCCCTGAGAGTCACCTTAAACTCCTACCATTCTGTGAGTGTGCTTCCTGCCGACCCCCCATTGAGTTTGAAGTATTTGATCATGGCCGCACCCACTGCTACCCGAAACAATGCGTCCTCCAGAGCCGACGGCCGGAGGCGCCACGTGGGTATTACTGAGCGAGGCGCCTCCCATTTGAGACACATCAGAAGGGGATTAAGCTCAGAGTGGGTGCAACCAAGATAGTCTGCGTGTTCTACCATGGGGTGAAGCGATGGAGAGCCCACTATACTGTCAATTCATACATGCAAGTCGTGTGGGACTGAGTAATAAGAGTATATTCTTGTGTCAGGGTGTTGTGCCCGCAACAGGTCTGCCAGTGTCCAATGATGCATCCAGTCCCTCAGCGCCCGAGCGTTAGTCAGAGTGTGTGTGTCAGTTAATGGGGGGGAAAGAACGATCTAGCGTTGTGTCAATGACAGCATTGAAATCTCCCCTATCAACCATGGGAGACCGCTCCAGCCCACCAAGACAGTTGAGGGAGATCGAAGAAATAATGCCTGGTCAGTATTTGGGGCATATATCACACCCAGTATCAGCAACATACAGTTTAGACGGCCTTTTAGAAATGCATATCTCCCTTGCGGGTCTATTTTTACCTCCTCCGCCACTAGCGGAGTCCCAGCCAGCACCAAAATCAACGTTCCTCTCGCATATGAGGAGTAGCCTGTACTGTAGACCTGTCCCCGCCAGCGGCGTCGCAAGCGCTCCGCCTCCAGCAGGGTCAGGTGTGTCTCCTGTAAGAGAGCAATGTGGGTAGACCGGCTCCTGAGGTAGCAGTAGACAGCATAACGCCGTGTAGGTGTGTGCATGCCCCTTACATTCCATGTTATTATGTTAGTGTGTGACATTGTCGCTGAAGTAGCCTGTGACTCTCCCTATCCCACCAAATTGCCCAGTAGTCCCATGTCCAATCGGGCATGTCCTGTGTACGGGGAGAACCACAATGCATAGGACAGCAATGTTCAGTAACTAGATAGTGAACAGTACAACTAGTAGAACACAACTTACACACCGTTAATGAGGCAGATATGAAGCAGGAATCCCCCCCAAACTGGCGTATCACCTTGTGGCACTGAGTGCGCTTCCCCAGGCATGATGGGTTCAATACACATACCCGAGGTGGTTTGGGGGTGGGGTGGGAAACCACTGTGTCCCTGTGCCCGTTTGTCTTGGTGAACCGTTAGCCATAATGGCTGCCTGTGACCACCCATTACAGTGCGACATCTATATGCATTATCTGTTTAACCCCTCCCTTCATTTGCTTTCCAGCAAGTGTTGGCTACAGAGGGAAAGGAACCCGCACCCTAAACCCACATGCGTGGGCGGCGCCATTAAGGGACCCATGGACCGCTATACCCTGAGGGATATTTCTAAATCCTTGACCTTTGGGGTTAGATAATGTGGTCAGACGTCTGCAGCATCACCTCTGGCGGCGTCGGTGTATCAGTTTCTGAGGTGTGGCCTACTACAGAGTCTTCTTCGCTTGTGGATTTCTCTCTGTCATTTTCTAGGTCCGAGGCGTGGTGTTCAGTGTGCAGCGCAGCCCCAGTGCGTATGGCATTTCTACGCTCTGAAATCATTTGCTCCAGGTTAGGCACTACACCCAGTTGCTCATTCCGGTTGGTGCACCTCCGCTTGCCTCGGTTGCGATGGCACACAGCTCTAGGGGCTCTCTCCACCGCAGTGGGTCACGCCATTGCCGCTGTATGGCCCCCCTGCTCCATCCAGTCCCATGCGTCTTCCGGGTCATCAAAGAACCGAGTGTTTCCATTGTCCATTACACGAAGACGGGCAGGGAAAAGCAGTGAATATTGCATGTTCAGTTTGCCTAGTCAAGGTTTAACCGACAGAAAAGAGTGGTGTTGTTTCTGGACGGCTAAGGTGTAATCTGGGAACATCATCAACACAGCACCATTCAGTTTGATCTCTTGCCTACTGCGCGCTTCCCGTAGGATAGTGTCACAGTCCCTGTAGTTGAGCAGAGGGAACAGGAATGGTCTGGGACTGGCTCCTGGTGGCGGCCTCTGCGCTGGCACCCGGTGCGCCCTTTTTAACTACAAATTGCACTGACATCTGTTTGGGGCATCCATTTGCGTAGCCAGCTCTCAGTGAACTTCATAGGCCTGCTAGAAGGGTCTGAAGGCCAAGATACTATCATGTGTATATTATTGCGGCACGATCTGCCTTCCGCATCTTCCACTCTGTCTTCTAGTTCAGATATATGGCCCAGGAGCGCTTGCAGTGTGGAATTATTCTCTTGTGTGGCAGGCTGCAACTCTTCTAATTGTAGTTCAGTTTCACGCTGCTTATCTGCTAGTTTACACTGGTCGGCCCGCAGATGATTAAAATCAATGGTTATTTTGTCGATTTTGCTTTCGAGCGACCTCCTTGTGCTTTCTAGAGCCGCGCTAATCTTCTCCACCGCGGTGAGTACATTGTCTATTTTGCCGTTTAGTACCGTGTCCCACCGCCCCAACCTAGGCTGGACGTCTCATTCCGGAGGATTCCCCAACGCCCCAACGGTCCCGCTAGGGTGGGTGGAGGGTTAGATCGGAGGCGTCCCATGACCAGCTGTTGGCCGTGGGCATCTGGCAGTCTGTGGTAACCACCTAGTGTCTGCGCGTGTGCGCTATACTCAATGACTAAAGCTCACACCTCAGGTTTCAAAGGGGCAGTCCAATAGTACGACCCTCCCGCCTCCACCACCAGTTCGGCACAACTGATCAGTGATCTTGTAGGGACAGGTTTATGTATCCAATCACGCTTTTTCCCCCAGCTGAGGGGCCTTACCATGTGCCATCTACACGTCTCCGGTCCTCATAGCGAGCGACCCTTTGCTACTGTACCTCACCAGTATCTATGTTTATAGGGAGGCAACTCCTTGAGACAGTGTCAGGTGACAACCGGTCGCAGCAACCCCTACTGGATGCCCAGGTGTATAGTCAGCGCCACCGGCCACTCACCCCCCCCCTCCAGTCACCCTCTGCGCAGCCCCCCGGTCTGCTGTGCTATCTGGTCATGTTCCTCTGCCTAACGTACGCCAGGGTACAGGACTCCCAGGTTCACTATAGTTGGCCGGAATACAGGGACACAACGGCACCAGGCAGTGGATAGGAGCTCCAGCAGGAGCTTCCAAAACAGAGTTCCTGAGTGCAGCAGTAGGCGTTAAAGGGCAGCAGGCCAAAGGAGCGTCAACAGGCCCACCCCAATGACCACAAGTCTCATAGGTCAACCGGTCAAGCGTCTGACTCTTCCCCTGTCTAGATAATACTATGCGCTCTAGACACTCCAAAACTCCCCAGAGTGTGTTCATCCAACAGTGCACAGGCAGAAGGGGGGGAAGGGGGAAACCCCACTCAGGTTCATAATGAAGGTGCACCACACTGTCAACTCAGCCCCCCCGACCTGGGTCCGATCTGACCCCCGGGGTCTTCACAGTCCCCCGCCCTCTAAAGAAGGTTCCCTGTGGACAAGGAGAGAGCAGGCTCCCTCAGCCTAGGCTCAGTCAAAACCGTGACTGTCTCATCGCACAGCCTCATGATGAGGGGAAGAGAGGGGTGGCCCTCTATTGCAGGCAGATGTCAGTAGATTCCCCCACAGCCCGAGTCCGATCCGGCCCCTGAGCCTTTCCAGTCGCCACAGCACTGACCAAGAGGGGAGAACATCCAGCTAGTCCGCGTCACTTCCAGGACACTCCCACTTCCAGAGCACGCGGCCTAGGCCCGATCCAGCCTCCGGGCACATCCAAACAATTGCACCCAGGCAGAGGGAGTACCAGCCAGCAGTAGGAGGGGTTCGGCCTCCCCCAGGCCCACGCGTCCCACGGCCTAGACCTGAATCAACCTCCGGATCACACAGCAGCGGGCGCGCAGCGGAGGCGGCCCCAAAAAAACCAGCGAGATGGCACAAGAACTAAGCTGGCGGCACTCACCTTGCAGTACCCGCCAGTGCAGCCAATGCAGCAGGGCTCACTGCTTCAGTGCTCTGCCTCGCCAGGCAGTGTCCGACCGGGTGATCACCAGCCCGCAATCCCCGGGCCAGCGACCAGGCAGGGCAGGCGTCCGCTCGCAACCAGTCCAAGCGGTATCGCAGGTAAGTGCTGTCTCCCTCGTGTTGCCGCAGAGTCGGCACAGACTCCGTGGCACAGACTCCATGCCACAGCTATGAATACGACCTCCGGGACAGTGCCGACAGGCCTCACGACGACTCCCCGAGGTAACTCGGTACTCCTCACCCAGCCGCGTCTACTCCCCCAGGGCAGCAATCATCAGCACACTGCGCAGGATCCACGAGCCCCTCTCTTTCTCCATACGCAAAGGCCTCGCATCCCGCGCCGATAACAGACTCAGCAGGGAGCAGGCCCAGGCCCAAAAATCACTCCGGCTCCGATAGGCACAGCTGGCCACTGCCCCTCACATCAGGCGGCAAGGAGGGTGCATTGGGGGGGTTAGCTGCCCGAAAGGCAGGATGGCACCGTGGAGGCCCAACAGGCTAGGATATTTGACGGATGGAGGGCCAGGGGTACAGAGCCTCAGGCAAGTGCGACCGCCATCTTGGCTCGTTGGCCACGCCCCGCCCCTCTATATGTTATATGGCTGTCTCACTTACAACCCAGGAGAATGGACTTCGTAGGCTGTAGGGGTGTCTTGCACAGGCAGGGGCACCCTCACACTTAGAACCAAGCACCTTGCCTTCAGGATTGCAAAGGTCTGCTGTAGGGGTGACTTATAGGTTTTAAGTGCAGTGACCTTAGATATAGGTAAACCTATATCTTTCGTAAGTGGTGCTAGCACCAGCTTACCCAGGCTGCAATGGCAAGTCTGTAGTTACAAATTGAGTGCTCTCCCATAGGTGGCATAATACATCTCTCAGCCCATGTGGGACCCCTGGTGTACCTATGCCCTGAGTACCTTAGTAACATATACTAGGGACTTATAAGGGTACACCAGTGTCCAATCTGGGATGTACCTATGTTCTCAACATACCAATTTAGGGGAGAAAGCACAGAGACTGGGGTCCTGCTTAGCAGGATCCCAGTCAGACTAGTCAGAAAACAGTGTTACATCAAGCAAAAAGTGGGGCTAACCATGAAAGCAGATCCTACTTTCCTACAGTGTGGTAAACTTACAGTTCACTCCACACTCTTTCCACATGGTAGTAATATAACTAGACATGAAGTTGGTACCTCTGTCTGTTAAAACCTCCTTAGGGAAGCCCACTCTGGAAAAGATTCCCAGGAGGGTCCTTGCCACTGCAGTAGCTGTAGTGGTTCTAAGGGG
Organism: Calotriton arnoldi; assembly: GCA_963921515.1. Taxonomy (NCBI): domain Eukaryota; kingdom Metazoa; phylum Chordata; class Amphibia; order Caudata; family Salamandridae; genus Calotriton; species Calotriton arnoldi. The sequence continues at coordinate 482,518 of CAWUFW010012746.1, forward strand.
AATGGTTTCTGGGTACCTAGTGGCATGGTCCACCACCAGTAGTATGTAACTGTGCCCAGATGCAGTTGGAGGGTTCAAGGGACCAACAATGTCAATCCCAAACCTTTCAAAGGGGACTCCAACCTCTGGAAGTGGAATTAAGGGGGCCTTTGTGGTACCACCTGACTTACCATTGGCTTGGCAAGTGGCACAGGAGCGACAAAACTCCTTGGTGTCTTCAGACATATGGGGCCAGTGAAAGTGAGGGACAAGCCTGTCCCAAGTCTTGCTTTGCCCTAAGTGTCCTGCAAGAGGAATATCATTTGCCAGGGAGAGGAGAAAACCTCTGAACGTCTGGGGTATTACCAACCTCCTGGTGGCCCCAGGCTTGGGGTCTCTACCTTCAGAATACAGAAGCCCATCTTCCCAATAGACCCTATGGTGTCCACTGATATTCCCTTCTTACTCATTGACAGCTTGCTGCCTGAGGGGTTCAAGAGAGGGTCAGGTCTCCTGCTCCAAACTCAAGTCTGCCCTGGAAGGGCCCCCTCCCCCCAAGAACTCTGCCTGGTCAGGCCCAAGTTCCTCTGGGACAGTTCCTTCACAGGGGCTGAGATCATCTCCTTCAGGAGGGTGATCTTCACTGGGAGTTTGTGAGGATGGCAATTCCTTACCCTTCCTGCTCCTTCTCTTGGGAAGCACCTGGTCCATTCTTTCAGGATCCAGGGCTTTGTCAGTGGTGAGCTGTTTGGCCTGAGCCCTGGTGACAGCAAACACACTGGCAGAGATGCCCATCATCTCTGCATGAGTCCTGAACTCCACTTCAGCCCAGGCTGAAGTTTCTAGATCATTGCCCAAAAAACAATCTACAGGTAGGCTGGGGATACCACAACCTTCTTAGGTCCAGTTACCCCTCCCCAGCTGAGGTTCACAACTGCCAATAAATAGTCATTCCTGACATTGCTAGCGTTGGTGACTTGGTACATTTGTCCAAGTATGATCTGATCAGGGGACACAAGTTTCTCTGTCACCATAGTGACACTGGCCCCTGTGTCTCTGTAAGCCATTGCTTCTTTTTCATTTATCAAAGGATGTTGGGTCCGATTCACAAAACTAATCTGAGACGAAATTATAAATGTATGACTTTTGGTATTCACAGGAGGCATTTACGATTTTTGTTATTCACAGAAATCACTTACGGCTCCTATCTTTACGTCCGCACCCGGGGCGGAATTTCTGCACCCGGGCTGGAAATCCCGCACCTGGGCCGGAATTCCCGCACCTGGGCCGGAATTCCCGCACCTGGGCCGGAATTCCCGCACCCGGGCTGGATACCTGCATTTGGGCCGGATGATCATTTTCGTCAACACCTGTCCAAGTGCTTACCATCCCCACACATGCGTCAGATGAAGTCAATTAACACCAACTGCAAGACCAGCACCACAAACCACATAAAAGCAGCACACATTCAAGGAACAGGTTTGGCCACAGAGAGTTCCTGTTTTCATGTGCTGTGCATCGCTACTGGAAAATGTACCAACTGAGCTTCACAAATGAGGAGACCACCATGATTGTGGAGTTCATTGTGAGGCACCACGAACTGCTATATGGTCTCCCCCCTTACTGCACCAGTGGCACACAGATGGCAGCTCTATGGCAGCATTTAGCCAATGCTGTCACAGCATTGGGGGACGATGTGCGCACAGTCCGTGACATCAAGAAGAAGTGGTTGGACGAAAAGGCGCAGGTGAAGGAGAAGTACGCCAGGATTGAGTTGGCCAGAATTCTCCCTGGCCCACAATCCGGAACCCACCTCCGTCTCACCACACTTGAGGAGGATGTCCTCACTACAATCCACCCCGACATGCTACTTGGGCTGCCTGTGAGTGATGTCCGCAACGTGGTACCAGGTAAATGTGATGACAAGAACAAGTATATAAAATGACTGTCTGTGTTGCACCCCCATTGTGATTAATGAAGTTGTCCAAAGTTTATATAAATATATAGTCAGTCAGAGGCTCATGTGTTTCCCTCTGTATGTTGCACCACAAGTCCCAGAATCCTTTGTATTAGAAATGGCAAATCCCATTCCCACTATTGAAAACATGGGCCCAGTACTGCTGCTGTATATACCTAACACTGTTAAGTAGCAATAGACAAAGTGCCCCTTCCACTAATGCAGACGCGGCCGGATCAGTCAAGAACGTCAGGGGGGGGTGGTGCGGTGCAGTGGAAAATCTTCAGACAACGTAATAGGGAAATTAAAAAACAATCATCCAAAAATTAACTTACCTTGTGCTTGCTGCATCACCGAGCACAAGGTGAAAGAATCCTTATTCTGAGACATTTCCTTCCACTATTCCAGTGTCTATTTCCCAACCTGCCCCGCCATTACACCCCAAACGCCTCACTGCTCCTAACGGCACTAGCCGCGGCAGTACTTCACAATACTGTTAGCATGCAGAAGATATGAGGAAATGTCAGACAAGTTACACATGTACATTTTCGATTTGGTTACTTTTCTCTCTTCTCACCTATTGACGCATTCAGCCAGAGTACAGACGACCACAGTAGCAGAGGTCCCTATATCTTCCGGGAGTAAATGACATCATCCATAGCAAGGCATACCACCCTCACTAACTGGTAAGTCAAACTGGTCAGGAGATGGTCAAAATGCATACATTGTCAGCAGACAAGAGAGGGACTAATAGGGCCCGAATCTCAAAGGTAACCGGAGATGAAAACCTAACTTTAAAACTATTAGAATACTTAAAGGACATTTACCTTTAGCAAATGACATTTGTGAATAGCGAAAGACAAAAAATAAGGTATCTAGGCTCATCATCCCTTTGTGATTTGGGAACATTACATGTATTCCATCAACAGTTCCAGAACTGTGAACTCAATCCTGGAATTGAGTGCCACAACAAGTCAAAAAGGAGTCTCCACTAGATTGTAATTATTTTTGTAGACAAAATCTAGAAATCCAATGTTGACAAATATAACAATGATGAACAAGAAGTGAGATTCAATTGTCAGGAGTATTGAGAATGTGCCCAGTGTCCAAATTATAATGTTTTTTCAATACATGAAATTGTCCAGTCAACCCAGCTGGTCATATTTGTTAAAATCGGATGGCATGTTTTTTGGCCATAAACAAAACACGATAATGGACCTTACTTTAGGAATTGTTGTGGTGTCAATTTGATAGATGTTGCTTCTAGGCAGTGGGGCCGTTATAAGTTGAATGTGGGATCACTCATGATATTTATTGCCACACACTTCTGCAACGGTAGTGCCCACACTGCTTGTGCTCATCCTTTGTGCCTGAAATTGAGTGCATCATATGTGGCAGCTGAAATGTAAAGTTGCAAACACACTTATCATTGTAGGTCCAATGATGTCATCCCAGAACCCCTTGTGACTTCTGCTACAAGGTTGGCTGTGACATCTGGTCAGGGACCACAAACTGGGCAGGTGCGTGGCCATGGTAAGTAAACCCACGAATAAATTACCTGAATGCTCATGCAATGTGCCTTTAATCTCTGCTGTATGTTGTATGTGTTCTACATCACTGTTGTCCTGCATCACAATATGCCTACATATGGCATTTAACCACATACTAGATCACACCATGGTGGCTAGTGAAAGGATGACACAAAATGTATGCCAAGTGAGGGCAGGATTGACATAAAATAGTATATAGTGTCATATGAAGTGTACTAGACACAACTGGATTGTAATTCAATGATATGAAATCTCACTTGCAAAATATCAATGGACAAATCCTATTGAAATTGGTGTGGATGAGGGTCGCACTAATTCCAGTTGTGTACTTTTGTGATGGATGTATGGGCTGCTAAGGTGAATATTGAGGAAGTAAAATTTTCAAATCTCTTGGCTGAAAAGCACAACGCAAATCCAGTGTAGGCGGCAACCATCAAAGCTTCTCAACTTACCCACAATGTGGGATCCTAGTCAAATGCTGCACTCTGCTAGCCTCCTCTTCTACTGTATTCACCTATATAAGTGAGTGTATAATGTATGAGGTTAGGATGTCTGCTGTACAAGACATCATCCGTTGTCAGGTAAGTACTAGCATGATGTTCTAAATATATTATGGGAACAGAGGACACTCAAAGGATGGACATAACAAATTTGTGAGCTCTCAGTCCGAAACAAGCTTTGGGACTTCATGTGTAGTGAAGTACAAATGAGCCACATTATGTACCTGACTATCGCACATCTAACATATGAACTCTGCAATGCAATGTTTGATCTGATGTGCAAATGTGAAACTGGTCAGCCTGGTGATGTACACTCCTTTCGACTTGTCAACAGACAACACCATACTCATAAGGCATTATGGTCTTAACGGTGAAGGTGTAATCAATGTAATGCAGAGGTGTCTTGATTATTTATCCCCTTCCTCAAATATCAGTAACCTTCTCATACACGTTTGTCTGTTGATGTGTCATCTCATTGATGTCAGTGCTGTGTGGAGGTAACAGCTGACAACTGCTGCATGTGAGCAGGGGCCCACATTTAAGTCCATGAGGTAAACATGCTGCACATCGGCCAGGAACATCATATCAATGGTCATTGTGAATGACACATACATGTTAGCTCCTAGCTACCATCTGGTGTACTGAAATATGGATATGTATGTCTCATCACAGCTGCTGACAGGATGACACCGGTGCAGCGTACAACACCATCCCGGGGAATGCAAGACATCCTGGCTGCAGCAGTGAAACCCTCTTGCACCTGTCCATCAGGTAAGTGTGGCGTGAAGTGTTTCCCTATCATAGATTCCAAAACCATGAGAAAGATTCGAATCCCCTTCTGCTTAGAATCTGCAATCGGTGTTTACAAAGTTACATACATACCATTTCATTTTTATAAGTGTCACATGTGCCTGTTTGTAAATCGGTAATGCAGATCATTGAGTATGGTGTCACTTCCGTCTCCAGCTGCTGGATCGGGGACTGCTTCATCAACTACACCTATGAGGAGCCAGGTTCAGCAGCTAACATCAGGGGGGATCGCTAAGGGACACAAAGCTGTGGCTGGAGCTGGTGAGTTTGCTTGTGCATTGTACATCTCCGTTCAACACCTCAGTGCTATGGTGTGAGCTGTTACATGTAGGGGTACCCAAACCAGGTCCCATGTGCTTCATCTGTTGATGCAAAGTACAGTAGAACCAACCCTTGTGTTGCACCACGTCTTCTATTAGGTCAATTACTTATCCTGTAGCAACCTCTGTGTTCCAGGTGATGATGACGATGAGGAGGATGGACCTTCCACCCTTGTTGGGCGACGGGCAATCAGAGGCGAAAATCCACTGCTCCTGCAAGCAGTAATGTCAGCTGCAAGTACTGTGCAAAAGGAGGAGGATGAAGTACCTGAGGAGGCGGAAGAATTTGACAATGATGAAGACTATCTGTGCATCCTCTCAGAGCATGACGATTCAGATTCCATGGCCAGAAAATTTCCAACATCTGCCAAATTCGGCAAGGCCTCACACCCTCCGCCCAACAAAGTGCCTCAGCCTCAACAAAGAAAGATTGCCCGTCCTCAGCATACAGCTAACCAGCCACAGCTCACACGCACCCCAACACATACATCACTCCCTCACAGCCCTCACATCCAGTACAGGCGTGGTGGTTCCCCTACAAACTCCTCCCTATACAGTGCATCCCAGACATTCACTCCACCATCTGAGGGAAGTACCAACCCTGTTGTGGTGCAGGTATCCCCTGGGCACCATTCTCCTGTTCACAGGCTTCCATCTGCCACCCTCCTCCCTGCTGTTGGACCTGGCGGTCTCATCAATGGCCGACCCCTGCAGAGAGAGCCTGCACCTGGACATGGTGGCCAGTGGGAGCAGGACTTCTTCCAACAGCAGGCAGATGTGAGGCAGGACATTCGTGCCATAGGGGCTACCCTGTCAGACATGTCTCAGGCCATGCAGGACATGCGCCAAATCCCTCAGGTGGTGGACAGACTGACCGATGTTTTGGACAGGATGGATAGATCATGGCAAGACATGTCCAAGAATATCAGAGACATGATATCCATCCAAAGGGAAGAGAGTGCAAGACACCATGCCTTGGTCATGAAGATGATGGAGGGCATGCTGAAAGTGATCCAAAGTCTCTCTTCATGGTCAACGCAGGGAGGGGAGCCATCACATCTTCCTGCAGCACATCACACCCACACACCTGTGCCACAAACTGCACATGACCACAGCAAGGGTACACACCCACCACCGCCCCCTACCCAGGCACTTCCCCCACCTGCACATCCACCACCAGCCCCTGAACAGGCACTACCACCACTTGCACAACCACCCCCTGTCCACCCACAAACACCAACTGTACAGACACCATCCGCCCCTGCACATGAACTTCACCCTGTACAGGCACATGCACCACACCAACCTGCACCTCGGCGACAACCCAGACATAATCCCTCACAGTGATCCTCACCTCCAAATTTGCGAAGTCGCAAGCACGATCCCCATTGATCACATCCCTAAGTTTTTGACCAGTGTGAATATATGTAAATAGAAATAAATTCTCACCACAAGTCAATACTATGTTGCGTATTATGTCCTGATGGGCAATTGTTTACCAATTGTGGTGGCCTAGAGATGTGAGGATGTATGTGTGTGCGTGACACATGAACAAGTGTAACCCCATCATTGCAACTAGCTCTCATGTGCAGAGCAGATGACTCCCAAAATATATGTTCATATTTTGTACAAGACATTCACAATGAAGTTAAACAAGATAGAGACAGTATGATTCAAAATGAAATTTTATGTAAAAAAAAAAGTGTGGGATTAGAAAAAGAATAACAGTCCGTTTGGAAGGGAGAAAGGAAAACAAATGATGTTCTTACTACAGAAGGAGAAGGGAACTTGGATTGGGGTGGGGCAACATAAATATAACACTCCAGGGAGCGTCACGGGAACCAGTCTATGTACAAGGGGCAAAGTAAATAATTGTCCAAATTAGAAAAGTCTGTCCAACAGGTCAAGTGTCCTTCTGGTCATCCTCTATTTGCACAATGTCCAGATCCTCTGAGTCCGATGCGGGCTCCTGGCTGGCCGGTGCAGGACCAGGCACCACACGGGGTTGGGACACACGAGGAGTACGGGGGGAAACAGTGTGGCACAACAGACAGGGGGAGAGATTGACGTTGGTATGGGAGAGGGGTTGGGGTAGGACAGACAACATGGCTGCAGTCAGGGAATTGACACTGGCAGTGAGGATGGCCAGAGCTCTTGCATTTTCCTCTCGCATCATGCGCAGATCTGTACACATCTGCAGCATGATGCGAGAGGCCATGTCTGGCTGGCTCTCACATGCCCACATCAAGTCCGGTCGTACAGCCACAGGACTGACAACACAGGGAGGGGTGTGGGTGAAACATGAGGGGTGTGGTGCCTCGGGTTCGGAGCCAATGTTGGTGTCTGCCTGGCAGCCACGATAAGGGGGACTGGTTGCAGGGGATGTAGCTGGAGGCCCCGATGGAATGGGGACCTCGAGAGTTAGGGAGGGGCTGATGGTAGGCCCAGGTTGTGTAGTGGCCTGCCCCGGGGACACCTCGCCAAAATTAAGTGGTGAATTGTCCGGGGGAGAGCAGATCTCCCCCCTGGCGAGAGGTGTCCAGTTCTCCCCCCCTTCAATGTCCTTAGCCTCCACCTGTACAAAAACAGAAAAGTACCCACCCTTTTGAAGATAATAAAGGCCCACAAGGGAGTCCTATGATGATAATACAAAGCAATCTCATGCATGCAAGGAGAAAACAACAATAAAAACAATAAATCGTTTTGTCTTTTTTATTAACAAAATATCAAAGGTTCTCACAACATAAGTCTTATATTACAAAAAATTGATGCAAATGGATTAAATATACTAAAGAAAACACAATAGGTGCACTGCCCCACAAACACTCATCATTCATGCATACCCACTCATATCAATACCAATAGAGGTATTCTAGACAGATCCTAGTCCAACAACGACAGACTAGAATGATAATTAGGTCGGTCTATGTATGATCAAAGAAAGCAACCTTCTTCTCCAGTTGGATAGGTCCAAAGGCCTATTTGGCCAAAAAGAAAGGCAGACGGCAGAAGGAAACGGGCGATATTATTACCCGTATTCGTGAGCGTGGGTCCTTTATCCAGACCCACGACCATTCGGTGTGTCACACAAGAGCCATTATCAAACACCATCTGGCAGAAGCAGTACAAACTTGATTTTTGGCCAAATAGGCCTTTGGACCTAATTATCATTCTAGTCTGTCGTTGTTAGACTAGGATCTGTCTAGAATACCTCTATTGGTTTACTGAGTGCCCCACGTCATCCATGTCAGTGTATACGATTCGCCCTGAGGAAGGTGTGGCCCGTGAATAGGGTTTCCACCGAAACGCGCGTCGGCGCTTGTCCTTTCAATACCTTAATCCATCCCTTATCCTCCAATTTTGGATCTGTATATAGAATATTTATTTATTCTGTGGGCTTTCTTTTTAATGTGGGAGATTTTTTTGTTAATGTTGGATGATTTTTGAATATGTCTGTTGGATGTCTTGAGCTCATATGAATGATATGAGTGGGTATGCATGAATGATGAGTGTTTGTGGGGCAGTGCACCTATTGTGTTTTCTTTAGTATATTTAATCCATTTGCATCAATTTTTTGTAATATAAGACTTATGTTGTGAGAACCTTTTGATATTTTGTTAATAAAAAAGACAAAACGATTTATTGTTTTTATTGTTTTCTCCTTGCATGCATGAGATTGCTTTGTATTATCATCATAGGACTCCCTTGTGGGCCTTTATTATCTTCAAAAGGGTGGGTACTTTTCTGTTTTTGTACTGTTTAACTGATCCCCTATGTTACCCACCTTTATTTTCTATTAGGGGTCCCTCCTTTCTACTGTTCTTAGCCTCCACCTGGTCTGTAGCACTAGAGGGGTCTTTCTGCTCAGTCCGGGTGGGCGCAATCCCCCTGCCTCCTGATGTAGAAGGTCCCGCCTCATTCCCTTCTTCCTCACTTGTGGATAGAGGTTGTGGCCGCCGACGCACCAAAGATGTCCTGCCTCGCACCGGGTCCTGCTGTTGGACCTTTTGGCCAGCTGAGTCCACTGAAATGTAAGACAAATCATGATGTAGTGGTTGTACACATCAGAACAAGACACATACCTATATGAGCCAAGGGCAGACTTTGTTCTCCTCTGATCACACTATACAGTTGTCAGTGATTAGGAGCTTAAATTATGTGTATGTTCACTGTCATCTCTAACCCCGGGCGGAGCTGGCATAGTGCCAAACACACGTACCTCTACTGTGGCGTCTCCGGGCTGCCCTCTTCCTCCTCGCCGTGGTCTCTCTCCTGCAAACCCCTACGTCGGACGTACGTCTTGCGAGAACTGCGCATGCACGCGTGTGCGCGCATGCGCAGTTCTTGCAAGACGTACGTCCAACGTGCGGACGTACTGATAGGAGTCGTAAGTGATTTCTGTGAATACAAAAATTCGTTAGGGCCTTCTGTAAATACCAAAAGTCGTAAATTTAGAATTTTGTCTCAGATTAGTGTTGTGAATGGGGCCTGTTGTCTGTACTTGCCCAAGTTAGTGGGACTTATGAGTAAGGTGGCAAGATCTATGCCACTATCACAGACTAGAACAGCCTGAGCTGTAAGTCAGAATCCATCTCAGAACCCAAGGTTAACCCCACTAATCCCTTGTTGGTTGTACTACCACTTGTACTTGTGCTAGGGGGAGCAGGTGCCATAGGGGCAGTGGTACTTTCTATGGCTTGTGGACAGTCAGCATCCTTTGTCCAATGGGTTTTTACTTTACAAAAGTAACACCAAGGTTTCTTTTTGCTTTCTTGGAATTTTGGGATCACCCCCAGATGCAGGTTTTTGGGGACCTGGAAAACACTCTTTCTTATCTTTGTTTTTGTCCCCAGCCTTATCCTGGACCTTAGAAGAATCTTGCTTCTTCTGGCCACCTCCATTACCATGATTTTTCTGCTTGACCCTGGTGTGAACCCATTTGTCTGCCTTCTTTCCCAATTCTTGGGGAGAGGTCAGATCAGAATGCACCAGGTACTGATGTAAAAGCTGGTTCTCACAATTATTAAGGATGTGCTCCCTCATAATTAAATTGTACAATCCTTCATAGTCCTGTACCTTGCTTCCATAAAGCCAGCCTTTCAGAGTCTTAATGGCACTGTCTACAAAATCTACCCAGTCCTGGGTGTGTGCTTTCTGGGTATCCCTGAACTTAATCCTATACTGTTCAGTGGTTAAGCCAAACCCATCTATGAGAGCACTCTTCAGTACTGAGTAATTGTCAGCAACCTCTTCTCTAACAGCAAGGAGCTTATCTCTACCTTTGTTAGCAAAGGAGAGCCACAGGATAGCTGTCCACTGCTCTTGAGGGACCCTCTGAACTTTACGGGCCCTCTCCAAAGCAGTGATCCATTTATGGATATCATCACCCTCCGGGTAAGGAGGGACTGTCCTGCTCAGGTTCCTATTGTCAAAAGAAGTTTCCCTGATTCTAGGGACACTGTTGCTACCACCATGGGACTGTAGTCCCAATTTCTTCCTAGCTTTCTGGACTTCTAGGTATTCTTTGTCAGGGGTCAACTGATCTCTCCTGAGCCTAAGCCTTGCTTTCTCAAGTTCAAGCAGTTGGTACTCCCTATCAAAAGAGCTGTGCTACTTACTAGATATGGAGGTCCCTATGGAATGTCCTGAAGCATTGGACTCTCTAGAGGAGGACCTAGACCTCCTCAGTCTACTCTGGACCCTCCCAGGAGGAACAAAGGATATTTCCTCGGTGCCTTCTGCACTAGGCCCTGAAGGGTCAGAGTTTGGCAGGTTGGAGTCAGTTGAGTCCTCCTGCCCATACTCAGACTCGAGTTCTTCAGGGAGAGTCCCTGATACTCCCTCTTCTAGAGTATCCCCACACACATTATCCTGTTCTCCTGCCTTCACAGAACGGATATCATCCTGATGCAGCAGTTCTAAGAGCAGCTTGATGGTGGGGTTGTGTAGGAGAGTAGGATCTGCCTCTTATGTTGCCCCCACTTTTTTTCTGATGTTTACACTGGTTTCTGGCTATAGTCTGGCTGGGACCCTGCCAATCAGGGTCCCAGCCTCTCTGTTCTCTCTAAACGATTTGGAGTGCACTCTAGGTGCACTAGTGATTGGATACCGTGGTACCTTATGAGTCCCTAGTATATGGTACCTTAGGTACCAAGGGCATAGGTACTTCACAGGCCTCCCAGGGGCTGAAGCATGTATTATGCCACCCCTGGGAAGCAGACTAAATCTGACACCACAGGCCTGCTACTGCAGCCTGGGTGAGGAAGTGCTAGCACCCCTCACTGAGATATAGGTCCCCTATATCTCTCCTGCACACACATTGAGACTTATCAGTCACCCCTAAAGCAGGCCCTATCAATCCTGAGGGCAGGGTGCTTAGTTTCCATGTGAGTGGGTGCCTCTGCCTGAGCAGGGCCCCTCTGAGGCTCTCAGAGTCCATTCTCTGGGGCTGTTTGTGGATGCGGTTAAACCATATACTTTTAAGTGCATTATATCCTCGCGGTAGAATGCTAACTTTGGAATGGCTGCATCGAAACATGTCGTGTTTGGTGTCAAACATCTTGGAATACTACCCCCCGCCAGTCCTGGCGGCGGGGGTAGCATTCCACCCTTCTAGAGGGATAGACATGTACCTACTGTGGAAACGCGGTAGAATCCTGCAGAGCCCTGGCATCACAAAATGGATGCCACCAGTCACAGACACTGGGCTGCCCTCCTGCTGATGACCAACACTCGCAGTGGAGGAAGCCCAACAATAGATATCCTGTCCCAAGGGGTGTGACCACCTCCCAGACAGGGTTTAGTGTATTGGGGCTGGGTGGGTGCACTCTTAGAGTGCTTTGAAGTCCTGCACTGGGGGAGCAGAAGGCTCCTCTGTGCATACCCCAGTTCAAACCGGCTCAGGGGCTACCTGCCCCTGCTCTGGCGCGAAACTGGACAAAGGGAAGTGGGTGTAGCCACCCACTCCCCTGACCCTCCCACAGGTAGGGTCATAGAGCTAGTCCCTCCCTTTCTTTTAGTATAAGAGGGGGAACCTGTGCATTGCAAACTAGATACCCCTGGATGACGCTCTACAAGAAGAATCCTGGACCTTCGACGTTCCACTACCTTTGGAAGACTGAAGAATCTCCCTTGGAGTCAAGGAGTGACTCCCCTGCTTGGCAGGCACCAAAAACTACAAACGACGGTCGCAAACTACGCCGCTCCCGCCGGAGTCCGAAGTCCCTGCAGCCCAAGAAGTGGATTTCCTGACTTTGCAAAGGCCATCGTGAGTCCCCAGCGAAGCTGAGGCCAGTGGACCCCAAGAGTGATGAGGAACCGCGACCCCTGGGTACTGTGCACTATTGTCGAGTGCAACCCCTTCACAATGTTCCACAAACTTGTGCTTTGGACCACGTGTGGTCCTAGACTCCAGCAGGAATCCCTCCAAAGATCAGAGGCCTACCACGTCCCGAGGGACCGTGGGCCCCTGTTGAGCGAATCCTCCCGAGGCGTCTTTGCGATCCCTTGCCAGCCGGCTTGTGGGTCCCCAGAAGACCTTCTAAAGAAACCAAAGGGCTCCCCTGGTTGCTCCAGGCCTGCCCTGACCTACCCTCGCTGGGTGAGTCCCACAGACCTTGCTGGTCTGCGCCATTGCCTCTTCCCACTTTTCCCAAGACTTGCTGTTACCAAGGCTTGTTGGCTCCGATCGAGTCGCCAACACCGCAGTAAGCTGCAGACATCGTGGAACACGCCAAATCCAGCTCCTGGTTGTCATCGACGCCTCCTGGACCTCGTGGCTGAAGAGTCAAGGCACCCGCGAACGACCTGAATCTTGCAACGACGGTGGGCATCCATCTTCCTTGCCCCGAGTCACTGGCAAGTGACTTTGAACACTGTCCCCTCTGCTTTCAGGTCTTCCATCTTCTGAATCCAGGCTTGGATTGCTCCGGACACTTCTCCTGTTGCCGCAAGCAGCAAGTCTTCACTGGCTCCCATTGAAAACGACGCCGCGACCCGACACCAAAGAACACCTATGCACCCGGCTCCCCTGGGTGAGGTAACTTCAGCACTACGGTGCTCCTGTGGGTGTGGGCCCTAGAACTACTTACCCTGTAAGTGACTTGCTTGTAGCTTCCCTAGAAGTGCCCTAAAACTCTTACTTTCTAAGTGCGACAATTGCGCTGACTCATACAGGGTTCGCGTCTGTGTTAGACACATCGCGTCCATCTCCTTTGTAACACTATCTAGAACTGTGTCCTTCGACTCGTACTGAGTCCGATCGGTGTTCGCCTCGAACACACAAGGGGCCTGTAACATTGAGATCTCCATTGCGCTGACTCGCACAAGGTTCGCGTCTGTGTTAGACACAGCGCGTCCATCTCCCTTGCAACTCTATCTGGGACCGCGTCCTTCGACTCGTACAAGGACCGATCGGTGTGTTCGCCTCGAACACGCAAGGGACCTTTAACATTGAAATCTCAATCGCGTCTGTGCGCATAGACTCGTACAGGACTCGCACCGGTGCCAGGACACCGCGTCCGTCCCCTGTGGGTCTCCTACAACTACCTGAGGTGGTTCTTGAGGGTCCCTCGATTCTAGATGCCCTAGACCTAGGTCTAGCCAAACTAAGATTGTGATATTCGATTGTGCTAAACTTATTTTGATAACATTTGACTTGTACATATGTTCCTGACTTCTAATCTCATAAAGAGATTAGTAGAGAGTGTTTATTAATACATACATATATATTTGATATATATACCTGTGTGGTGTCTTTTCATTTGGTGATTCAAGAGATTGTGTGGTAAAACAAGCTGCTTTACATTCCTTCAAGACTTAGCCTGAAGGCTGCTCTCCACAGCTACCACTAGGATAGCTTTCTATAAAGGTTGTCTTAAACCTATCTACCATAAGAGTCGAATTGTTCTGGTGCAAGGTGTCCACTTTAATTAGTGAACAGCATATACCAGGCCAACTTCTCACATTGGTGGGCAGCGTGTGGGATTCCAGCTTGCTATTGTTTTACCAGAAAATCTCTATTTGAATTACTAACTGAAAACCACTATAGGTACTCAAGGTACATATACATTCAAGCTTAGTATCAATAAGTTCTACTGAACTTAGAGCTGTGTGCCAAGGGATAGCACACCCTTTCTACAGCTCAAGCTAGTATCAGTAGGCCACAAACTAGTGTAGGTAGTACAACACTGCACAACAGTAGAATGTCCTTAAAGGGTGGAACCAGTGGATCCACTCAGCCTCAGTATAAGGACATGGCTTTCTCTGACTTGAGAGCCATGTGTGTTGAAAGACACCTGAAGCTAGGACAGAGTCCCTCCACACTACACCTGATAGATCTGCTGACAGCAGATGATCTTAGATTGGCTCTAGGAGCTAATGGGTCTGAATCAGTGAGTGGGTCAATTACAGTATCTGGGTCAGATGATGAAAATCAGAATGACCAAGACTCTGTGATTGAAGGGCCAGGCCTCAAGGGGCCTGAAAAGGACAGAGGAATTCTCCCTAAGAGAGCTGACAGAGTGGAGCGAGAGGCATAGGTCCCCTTCCAGGGAATCTGACCACTCTTATCACTCTGGCAGAGAATTTGTCCACCAGAGGAACTCATACTTTCCCATAAGAGAGACCTCCTCTGAAAGAATGTGCAAACTGCTGCAGTATGAGGAAGCAAGAGTTGCCCTCAGAACCAAGCAGTTGGCACTGGATAGAGAAGCCCTGGAGATCCAGAGAGCTTCTAGAAGAGAGGGGTTAGAACCCCTTGGTGGCAGCAACAGTGTCCCTAGAGGCAGAGAATCTATTCCAGACCATAGGAACCTGAGCAAGGTTGTTCCTCCCTACCAGAGTGGGGATGATATCCACAAGTGGATAACTGCTATGGAGAGGGCCTGTAGAGTACAGCAGGTCCCCCAAAAGCAGTGGGCAGCAATCTTGTGGCTCTCCTTTTCAGACAAAGGTAGAGACAAGCTCCTCACTGTTAGAGAAGAGGATGCTGATAATTATGAAGTCCTGAAGAGTGCACTGATAGATGCTTTGGCTTAACCACTGAGCAGTACAGGTTAAAGTTCAGAGACACCCAGAAGGCACAGACTCAGGACTGGACTGACTTTGTAGATTGTGCAACCAAGGCTCTGGAGGGTTGGCTGGTTGGCAGTAGGGTTACTGATTTCAAGGGATTGTATAATCTGATGATGAGAGAACAGATCCTTAATAATTGCCAGAACCAGTTGTTGCATCAATACCTTGTGGACTCAGATCTGACCTCTCCCCAAGAATTGGGAAAGAAGGCAGACAAATGGGTCAGAACCAGGGTAAGGCAGAGACCCCAGAACCAAGGGGGTGACACCAAGAAGCAAGATCCTAAGGGCTCTGAGAAAGGTGTGGATAAGTCAAAAGACCAGAAGTCTTCACAAGGGCCCCAAAAATCTGCATCTGGTGGGGAGTCACAATCCAACAAGGGGAAAGGCCAAAAGAAGCCCTGGTGCAAATTCTGTAAACAGAAAGGGCACTGGACTTCTGATTGTAACAAGTCCAAAGACCAAACCACCACCACTCCTGCCCCTAAGGCAACTGTTCCCCCTAGCTCAGCTACTGGTGGAGGTGGTACTCAGAATAAGGGTGTAGTAGAGTTGACCCTGGGTTCTGAAGTGGACTCTGACCTAGTCAGAGTGCCCACTCAGGCAATGCTGATTTGTGAGGGAGACCTTAACATGTCCTTCCTAGTAAGTCCCAGTAATCTGGGCAAATACAAACAGCAGCCTGTAATAAATGGCAAACAGGCTTTGGCATTTAGGGACACAGGTGCTAGTGTCACCATGGTGGCAGAGGATCTTGTGGACCCTGGACAGATCATCCTGGGCGAAATGTACCAGGTGACCAATGCAAGCAATGTCAGGACCAACCATAGTCTGGCAGTTGTGAATTTCTCCTGGGGAGGGGTAACTGGCCTCAAGAAGGTGGTAGTCAGTGCAGACCTCCCTGTCGAATGTCTATTGGGCAATGATCTAGAGACTTCAGCCTGGTCTGAAGTAGAGTTATGGACTCATGCTGAGATGTTGGGCATCCCTGCAGAGGTATTTGCTGTGACCAGGTCACAAGCAAGAATGCATAACACTGAACCAGCTCTGGATCCTGGAACAATGGACCAGATGCTTCCCAAGAGGAGGAGCAGTAGGGTAAAGGCAGTGCCTTCCCCTCTGTCTCAGATCACAGATTCACCCCCAGAGGGAGGTGAAGCAGATCCTGAAGAAGGAACTGCCCCAGAGGGACTTGAGCCTGATCAGGTTGAGTTCTTGGGGGCAGGGGGCCCTTCTAGGGAAGATCTGAGTAAGGAGCAACAGTGCTGCCCCTCTCTTGAACCCCTCAGACAGCAGGCTGCTGCTGAGGCTGCTGGGAGTGCTAGTGGGTCCCATAAAGTTTATTGGGATGAGGGACTCCTATATTCTGAGGGTAGAGATCCAGCCCCTGGAGCCACCAGGAGGATGGTAATACCTCAGAAGTTTAGGGGGTTCCTCTTGACCCTAGCACATGATATCCCTTTGGCAGGTCACTTGGGCCAAAACAAGACCTGGGACAGGCTTGTCCCCCATTTTCATTGGCCACATATGTCAGAGGACACAAAGGAGTTTTGTCGCTCCTGTGTCACATGCCAAGCCAGTGGTAAGGCAGGTGGCACAACAAAGGCCCCCTGATACCACTACCTGTGGTGGGGGTACCCTTTGAAAGGGTAGAGATTGACATTGTTGGTCCCCTTGACCCTCAAACTGCATCTGGGCACAGGTTTATCCTGGTGGTAGTGGATCATGCCACCAGGTACCCAGAAGCAATACCTCTGAGGACCACCACAGCCCCTGTGGTGGCAAGAGCCCTCATTGGAGTTTTCTCCAGAGTGGGTTTCCCAAAGGAGGTCATTTCTGACAGAGGTACCAACTTCATGTCAGGATATCTGAAAGCAATGTGGAAGGAGTGTGGTGTAACTTATAAGTTCACCACCCCCTATCACCCACAATGCAATGGTTTAGTTGAACGCTTCAACAAAACCTTGAAAGGAATGATTAAAGGACTCCCAGAGAAGCTTAGGCGGAAATGGGACCTTCTTCTTCCTTGCCTGTTGTTTGCATACAGAGAGGTCCCACAGAAGGGGGTTGGTTACAGCCCATTTGAGCTTCTGTTTGGGCATCCTGTGAGAGGTCCATTGTGTTTGGTAAAAGAGGGCTGGGAGTTACCTCTCAAGCCCCCAAACAAGATGTGATGGACTATGTACTTGGTCTCCGCTCCCGGATGGCTGAGTACATGAAAAAGGCAACCAAAACCTGGAGGCCAGCCAAGAATTACAAAAAGCTTGGCATGACCAAAGGCTGTACTGACTGTATACCAGCCAGGACAGAAGGTGTGGGTATTGGAGCCTGTGGCCCCAGCAGCCCTCCAGGACAAGTGGAGTGGCCCCCATACAATAGTTGAACAGAAGGGAGAAGTCACCTACCTGGTGAATCTTGGAACTCCCAGGAGCCCCCTGAGGGTGCTCCATGTCAACAGATTAAAGCCATATGTTGACAGGGCTGACATGGGCTTGCTCATGGCAACTGATGAGGAACAGGAGGAGGAGAGTGACCCTCTCCCTGACCTGCTCTCTCAGAACCCTGATGATGGGTCAGTATATGGTGTTGCTTTGGCAAGCAGCCTCACTGACCATCAGCAAACTGAGTGCAGACAAGTTCTGCAACAGTATAGACATATGTTTAGCCTGACCCCTAGTCAGACTTCCTGGTGCACCCATGAGGTGGACACTGGAGACAGTCTGCCTGTCAAAAATAAGATCTACAGGCAACCTGACCATGTCAGGGACTGTATCAGGACTGAAGTCCAGAAAATGTTGGAGCTAGGTGTAATTGAGCCTTCAGATAGCCCTTGGGCTAGCCCAGTAGTCCTGGTAAACAAGCCTCATACCCAGGGTGGTAAGAAAGAAATGAGGTTTTGTGTAGACTACAGAGGCCTCAATGCAGTCACTAGGACTGATGCCTATCCCATACCAAGGGCATATGAGCTGATTGATACTTTGGCCTCAGCCAAGTATCTAAGCACGTTTGACCTGACAGCTGGCTACTGGCAGATCAGGTTAGCTGATGATGCAAAAGCCAAAACAGCATTTTCGACCCCTGGTGGGCACTACCACTTTGTGGTGAAGCCCTTTGGATTGAAAAATGCACCTGCCACTTTTCAGAGGATGGTGAATAAAGTTCTGACAGGGATGGAAACTTATTGCTCAGCTTATCTAGATGATATTGCTGTCTTTAGTTCCTCCTGGCAGGATCACCTGGTCCACCTCAGGAATGTTTTGGAGGCCCTGCAGAAAGCAGGCCTCACTATCAAGGCCACTAAGCCAGATAGGGCAGAGTCAGGTTGTATACCTGGGCCACCTTGTAGGTGGAGGCCAGGTTCAGCCTCTACAGAGCAAAATCCAAACCATAATGGAATGGGTTGCTCCAACCACCCAGACACAGGTGAGAGCCTTCTTAGGCCTGACTGGGTACTATAGGATGTTTGTCAAGGGATATGGATCTATAGTGACCCCCTTGAATGATCTGACCTCAAAGAAAATGCCAAATAAGGTTCAGTGGACAGCTAGCTGTCAGAAGGCATTTGAAGACCTAAAGCAGGCCATGTGCACTGCCCCCATCTTACAGAGTCCAGACTACACCAACAAGTTCATTGTCCAAACAGATGCTTCTGAGCTGGGTGTGGGAGCTGTACTGTCTCAACTGAATGATGAAGGTCAAGACCAGCCAGTAGCTTTTATTAGCAGAAGGCTGACCCCTAGAGAGAAACGTTGGTCAGCTATAGAGAGGGAGGCCTTTGCTGTGGTATGGGCCCTGAAGAAGCTGAGGCCATACTTGTTTGGCACTCACTTCATAGTTCAGACTGACCACAAGCCCCTCCTATGGCTTAAACAGATGAAAGGTGAAAACCCAAAACTTTTGAGGTGGTCCATTTCCCTACAGGGGATGGACTATACAGTGGAACATAGACCTGGGACCCAACATGCCAATGCAGATGGACTCTCAAGGTATTTCCACTTTGAACACGAAGACTCAACTGGTCAAGGTTAGTTTAGTGTCCCTGCGTTTGGGGGGTTGTGTAGGAGAGTAGGATCTGCCTCTTATGTTGCCCCCACTTTTTTCCTGATGTTTACACTGGTTTCTGGCTATAGTCTGGCTGGGACCCTGCCAATCAGGGCCCCAGCCTCTCTGTTCTCTCTAAACGATTTGGAGTGCACTCTAGGTGCACTAGTGATTGGATACTGTGGTACCTTATGAGTCCCTAGTATATGGTACCTTAGGTACCAAGGGCATAGGTACTTCACAGGCCTACCAGGGGCTGAAGCATGTATTATGCCACCCCTGGGAAGCAGACTAAATCTGACACCACAGGCCTGCTACTGCAGCCTGGGTGAGGAAGTGCTAGCACCCCTCACTGAGATATAGGTCCCCTATATCTCTCCTGCACACACATTGAGACTTATCAGTCACCCCTAAAGCAGGCCCTATCAATCCTGAGGGCAGGGTGCTTAGTTTCCATGTGAGGGGGTGCCTCTGCCTGAGCAGGGCCCCTCTGCAGCTCTCAGAGTCCATTCTCTGGTGCTGTTTGTGGATGCGGTTAAACCATATACTTTTAAGTGCATTATATCCTCGCGGTAGAATGCTAACTTTGGAATGGCTGCATCGAAACATGTCGTGTTTGGTGTCAAACATCTTGGAATACTACCCCCCGCCAGTCCTGGCGGCGGGGGTAGCATTCCACCCTTCTAGAGGGATAGACATGTACCTACTGTGGAAACGCGGTAGAATCCTGCAGAGCCCTGGCATCACAAAATAAATGCCACCAGTCACAGACACTGGGCTGCCCTCCTGCTGATGACCAACACTCGCAGTGGAGGAAGCCCAACAATAGATATCCTGTCCCAAGGGGGTGTGACCACCTTCCAGACCGGGTTTAGTGTATTGGGGCTGGGTGGGTGCACTCTTAGAGTGCTTTGAAGTCCTGCACTGGGGGAGCAGAAGGCTCCTCTGTGCATACCCCAGTTCAAACCAGCTCAGGGCCTACCTGCCCCTGCTCTGGCGCGAAACTGGACAAAGGGAAGTGGGTGTAGCCACCCACTCCCCTGACCCTCCCATAGGTAGGGTCATAGAGCTAGTCCCTCCCTTTCTTTTAGTATAAGAGGGGGAACCTGTGCATTGCAAACTAGATACCCCTGGACGACGCTCTACAAGAAGAATCCCGGACCTTCGACGTTCCACTACCTTTGGAAGACTGAAGAATCTCCCTTGGAGTCAAGGAGTGACTCCCCTGCTTGGGAGGCACCAAAAACTACAAACAACGGTCGCAAACTACGCCGCTCCCGCCGGATTCCGAAGTCCCTGCAGCCCAAGACGTGGATTTCCTGACTTCTCAAAGGCCATCGTGAGTCCCCAGCGAAGCTGAGGCCAGTGGACCCCAAGAGTGACGAGGAACCGTGACCCCTGGGTACCTTGCACTATTGTCAAGTGCAAACCCTTCACAACGTTCCACGAACTTGTGCTTTGGACCACGTGTGGTCCTAGCCTCCAGCAGGAATCCCTGTTGAGCGAATCCTCCCAAGGCGTCTTCGCGATCCCTTGCCAGCCGGCTTGTGGGTCCCCAGAAGACGTTCTAAAGAAACCAAAGGGCTCCTCCGGTTGCTCCAGGCCTGCCCTGACTTACCCTCGCTGGGTGAGTCCCACAGACCTTGCTGGTCTGCGCCATTGCCTCTTCCCACTTTCCCCGAGACTTGCTACCACCAAGGCTTGTTGGCTCCAATCGAGTCGCCGACACCGCAGTAAGCTGCAGACATCGTGGGACACACCGAATCCAGCTCCTGGTCGTCGTCGACGCCTCCTGGACCTCGTGGCTGAAGAGTCAAGGCACCCGCGAACGACCTGAATCTTGCAACGACGGTGGGCATCCATCTTCCTTGCCCCGAGTCACTGCCAAGTGACTTTGAACACTGTCCCCTCTGCTTTCAGGTCTTCCATCTTCTGAATCCAGGCTTGGATTCCTCCGGACACTTCTCCTGTCGCCGCAAGCAGCAAGTCTTCACTGGCTCCCATTGAAAACGACGCCGCGACCCGACACCAAAGAACACCTATGCACCCGGCTCCCTGGGTGAGGTAACTTCAGCACTACGGTGCTCCTGTGGGTGTGGGCCCTAGAACTACTTACCCTGTAAGTGACTTGCTTGTAGCTTCCCTAGAAGTGCCCTGAAACTCTTACTTTCTAAGTGCGACAATTGCGCTGACTCGTACAGGGTTCGCGTCTGTGTTAGACACAGCGCGTCCATCTCCCTTGCAACTCTATCTGGGACCGCGTCCTTCGACTCGTACAAGGACCGATCGGTGTGTTCGCCTCGAACACGCAAGGGACCTTTAACATTGAAATCTCAATCGCGTCTGTGCGCATAGACTCGTACAGGACTCGCACCGGTGCCAGGACACCGCGTCCGTCCCCTGTGGGTCTCCTACAACTACCTGGGGTGGTACTTGGGGTCCCTCGATTCTAGATGCCCTAGACCTAGGTCTAGCCAAACTAAGATTGTGATATTCGATTGTGCTAAACTTATTTTGATAACATTTGACTTGTACATATGTTCCTGACTTCTAATCTCATAAAGAGATTAGTAGAGAGTGTTTATTAATAAATACATATATATTTGATATATATACCTGTGTGGTGTCTTCATTTGGTGATTCAAGAGATTGTGTGGTAAAACAAGCTGCTTTACATTCCTTCAAGACTTAGCCTGAAGGCTGCTCTCCACAGCTACCACTAGGATAGCTTTCTATAAAGGTTGTCTTAAACCTATCTACCATAAGAGTCGAATTGTTTTGGTGCAAGGTGTCCACTTTAATTAGTGAACAGCATATACCAGGCCAACTTCTCACATGTTGCCATCTGTCTTTATCTTTCTAAGACTAAACGAGATCCTAGGTTCTTGGAACTTTAGGCCACTGTACTTAGCAGACTGGGGTACACTAGCATCCCCAACTAAAGACATGGTACTAGGTGTGGAGAGGTGTTGCACCTACCTAACCTAGTGGAACTAAACTCTCTGAGGTTGGAGAAAGGGTTGTCCTAGACCCTTAACTACCCAACCCTAAGTTCAGTAGAACTTACTTATTCTAAGCTGTATTATAATTGCCTAGTATTAGGGATGGTTTTTCAATTAAACCACACCAAGATTATCTGGTAAAACAATGCAGGCTTGAATCCCAACTGCTGCACACCAAGGTGAGAAGCTGGCTTGGTATATGACGTACACTTATGTAAGTGCGCACCTTGCACCATTCCAGACAACCCTTATGATGATTTTAGTGGTCTTAGACAACCTTAGAAAGCTCTCTAAGTGGTAGCTGTGGAGGGCAGCCTTCAGGCTAAGTCCAGAAGGAGTGTAAAGCAGCTTGTTTTACCAGAAAATAATCTTATAGGTGTAGGTTAGGTAAAAAAGAACCACACAGTGTACTTATAAAAATGTCTTTATTATAAGACACTAATACATACAGATATCTCCTACCCGGAGATATACACAATACACACAATACTTTGCAAGAGGAACAGGTAAGTAGCACGAAATACACAGTGGTCACCAGGGGGAGACCAAACCATATACTAAGATAGTGGTATGCGAACCACGACTCAAGTCAAGACCATACCTAGAAGATGTAGAAGTGCTGTGGACCCAAGGAACCACCCGAGATAAGTAACCAGGAGCCCCACGGAGGCCGGTTGCAGTGTGGGAACACGACTGAGGGATCTATGCAAGTCAATGGGTAAGTCACGGTTGCAATTTTAAAGAAAAAGGACCCTTCCCAGTGGACCCTGAAGAAACCCCGAAGAGGACGGAAGGTTGTACAGCCACCCCACCCGTGGACACCCTAGGAGCCAGGTTACCTGCACCAGGGGAGCCGGGTGCATAGGTTTGAAGTGGCGTCGGAAACCACTGTCGAACCAAATGGAGGACTTCAGGAAGATGACGCTGCTGGATAAGGAGAAAGTGTCCTGTGGAACCCAAAGGTGGATTCAGGATGTGAAGAACCTGCAAGCAAAGGGGACAGAGTCTAGGTCATTCAGAGTCTTGGTGTGGTTTCATTGAAAAACCATCACTAATACTAGGCACATATAATACAGCTTAGAATAAGTAAGTTCTACTGAACTTAGCGTTGGGTAGTTAAGGGTCTAGGACAGCCCTTTCTCTAACCTCAGAGTTTAGTTCCTCTAGGTTAGGTAAGTGCAACACCTCACCATGCCTTGTACCATGTCTTTAGTTGGGGATGCTAGTATACCCCAGTCTGCTAAGTACAGTGGCCTAAAGTTCCAGGAACCTAGGACCCTGTGTGGTCTTAGAAAGTTAAAGACAGTTGGCAACCCACCATTAAGCTGCTCTTAGAACTCCTGCATCAGGATGATATCTGTTCTGTGAAGGCAGGAGAACAGGATAATGTGGGTGGGGATACTCTAGAAGAGGGAGTATTAGGGACTCTCCCTGAAGAACTCGATTCTGAGTATGGGCAGGAGGACTCAAATGACTCCAACATGCCAAACTCTGACCCCTCAGGGCCTAGTGCAGATGGCACAGAGGAAATACCCTTTGTTCCTCCTGGGAGGGTCCAGAGTAGACTGAGGAGGTCTAGGTCCTCCTCTAGAGAGTCCAATGATTCAGGACATTCCATAGGGACCTCCATATCTAGTAAGTGGGACAGCTCTTTTGATAGGGATTACCAACTGTGAGAAGTTGGCCTGGTATATGCTGTTCACTAATTAAAGTGGACACCTTGCACCAGAACAATTCGACTCTTATTGTAGATAGGTTTAAGACAACCTTTATAGAAAGCTATCCTAGTGGTAGCTGTGGAGAGCAGCCTTCAGGCTAAGTCTTGAAGGAATGTAAAGCAGCTTGTTTTACCACACAATCTCTTGAATCACCAAATGAAAAGACACCACACAGGTATATACATCAAATATATATGTATTTATTTTTAACAACTCTCTACTAATCTCTTTATGAGATTAGAAGTCAAGGACATATGCACAAATCAACGTTTCACAATAAGTTAAGCACAAATATGGATGGGGCCCTAGGGCGTACCAGACCATATACTAAAGAGACTTGGAAACAACGACTTGCAAAGAGACAAGGCCTAGGGCCTTCAGAAGTGCTGGGGCCTCACGAAACCACCCAAGGCAGGTAAGTAAAGGACCCACGGTGGACGCGTGCAGTGTGGATACACAGGCGCGAATCGCCGTTGACTTCAATGGGGCAAGTCGCGGTTGGAAATTAAGAGTTTTAGGATACTTCGGGAGAACCTACAAGCAAGTCACTTACAGGGTAAGTAGTTCGAGGGCCAACACCCACAGGAGCACCGTAGTGCTGGAGATACCTCACCCAGGGAAGCCGGGTGCATAGGTGTCCTTTGGTGTCGGGTCGCGGCGTCGTTTTCAATGGAGGACAATGAAGACTTGCTGCTTGTGAAGTCCGAAGAAGTGTCTGGTGGAATCCAAGCCTGGATTCGGAAGATGGAAGACCTGAAAGCAGAGGGGACAGTGTTCAAAGTCACTTGGCAGTGACTCGGGGCAAGGAAGATGGATGCCCACCGTCGTCGCAAGATTCAGGTAGTTCGCGGTTGCCTTGACTCTTCAGCCACGAGGTCCAAGAGGTGTCGACGATGACCAGGAGCTGGATTCAGCGTGTCCCACAATGTCTGTAGCTTACTGCGGTGTCGGCGACTCGATCGGAGCCAACAAGCCTTGGTAACAGCAAGTCTCGGGGAAAGTGTGAAGAGGCAATGGCGCAGACCAGCAAGGTCTGTGGGACTCACCCAGCGAGGGTAAGTCAGGGCAGGCCTGGAGCAACCAGGGGAGCTCTTTGTTGTCTTTAGAAAGTCTTCTGGGGACCCACAAGCCGGCTGGCAAGGGATCGCGAAGACGCCTCGGGAGGATTCGCTCACAGGGGCCCACGGTCACTCGGGACATGGTAGGCCTCTGATCTTCGGAGGGATTCCTGCTGGAGGCTAGGACCACACGTGGTCCAAAGCACAAGTTCGTGGAACGTTGTGAAGGGGTTGCACTTGACAATAGTGCACGGTACCCAGGGGTCGCGGTTCCTCGTCACTCTTGGGGTCCACTGGCCTCAGCTTCACTGGGGACTCACGATGGCCTTTGAGAAGTCAGGAAATCTACTTCTTGGGCTGCAGGGACTTCGGACTCCGGCGGGAGCGGCGTAGTTTGCGACCGTCATTTGTAGTTTTTGGTACCTGCTAAGCAGGGGAGTCACTCCTTGACTCCAAGGGAGATTCTTCAGTCTTCCAAAGGTAGTGGAACGTCGAAGGTCCAGGATTCTTCTTCAGAGCGTCGTCCAGGGAAATCTAGGGTGCAATGCACAGGTTCCCCTCTTATACTAAAAGAAAGGGAGGGACTAGCTCTATGACCCTGCCTATGGGAGGGTCAGGGGAGTGGGTGGCTACACCCACTTCCCTTTGTCCAGTTCGCGCCAGAGCAGGGACAGGTAGCCCCTGAGCCGGTTTGACCTGGCATATGCACAGAGGAGCCTTCTGCTCCCCCAGTGCAGGACTTCAAAGCACTCTAAGAGTGCACCCACCCAGCCCCAATACACTAAACCCTGTCTGGGAGGTGGTCACACCCCTTGGGACAGGATATCTATTGTTGGGCTTCCTCCACTGCGAGTGTTGGTCATCAGCAGGAGGGCAGCCCAGTGTCTGTGACTGGTAGCATCCATTTTGTGATGCCAGGGCTCTGCAGGATTCTACCGCGTTTCCACAGTAGGTACATGTCTATCCCTCTAGAAGGGTGGAATGCTATCCCCGCCGCCAGGACTGGCGGGGGATAGTATTCCAAGATGTTTGACACCAAACACGACATGTTTCGATACAGCCATTCCAAAGTTAGCATTTTACCGCGAGGATATAATGCACTTAAAAGTATATGGTTTAACCGCATTCACAAACAGCACCAGAGAATGGACTCTGAGAGCTGCAGAGGGGCCCTGCTCAGGCAGAGGCACCCCCTCACATAGAAGCCAAGCACCCTGCCCTCAGGATTGATAGGGCCTGCCTTAGGGGTGACTGATAGGTTTATATGTGTGTGTAGGAGAGATATAGGGAACCTATATCTCAGTGAGAGATGCTAGCACCACCTCACCCAGGCTGCAGTAGCAGGCCTGTGGTGTCAGATTTAGTCTGCTTCCCAGGGGTGGCATAATACATGCTTCAGCCCCTGGTAGGCCTGTGAAGTACCTATGCCCTTGGTACCTAAGGTACCATATACTAGGGACTCATAAGGTACCACAGTATCCAATCACTAGTGCACCTAGAGTGCACTCCAAGTCGTTTAGAGAGAACAGAGAGGCTGGGGCCCTGATTATCAGGGGCCCAGCCAGACTATAGCCAGAAACCAGTGTAAACATCAGAAAAAAAGTGGGGGCAACATAAGAGGCAGATCCTACTCTCCTACACATACCATTACTCCGCAAGTCAGAAGAACGACTTGCGGAGGGGGCAGACTGTTGCACATACTGGAGTTGGAATAGTAAATCACCCAAGGGGGTGTGACCACCTTCCAGACAGGGTTTAGTGTATTGGGGCTGGGTGGGTGCACTCTTAGAGTGCTTTGAAGTCCTGCACTGGGGGAGCAGAAGGCTCCTCTGTGCATATGCCAGTTCAAACCGGCTCAGGGGCTACCTGTCCCTGCTCTGGCGCGAAACTGGACAAAGGGAAGTGGGTGTAGCCGCCCACTCCCCTGACCCTCCCATAGGTAGGGTCATAGAGCTAGTCCCTCCTTCTTTTAGTATAAGAGGGGAACCTGTGCATTGCACCCTAGATTTCCCTGGACAACGCTCTACAAGAAGAATCCCGGACCTTCGACGTTCCACTACCTTTGGAAGACTGAAGAATCTCCCTTGGAGTCAAGGAGTGACTCCCTGCTTAGCAGGCACCAAAAACTACAAACGACGGTCGCAAACTATGCCGCTCCCGCCGGAGTCCGAAGTCCCTGCAGCCCAAGAAGTGGATTTCCTGACTTCGCAAAGGCCATCGTGAGTCGCCAGCGAAGCTGAGGCCAGTGGACCCCAAGAGTAACGAGGAACCGCGACCCCTGGGTACTGTGCACTATTGTCGAGTGCAACCCCTCACAACATTCCACGAACTTGTGCTTTAGACCACGTGTGGTCCCAGCCTCCAGCAGGAATCCCTCCTAAGATCAGAGGCCTACCTCGTCCCGAGTGACCGTGGGCCCCTGTGAGAGAATCCTCCCGAGGCGTCTTCGCGATCCCTTGCCAGCCGGCTTGCGGGTCCCCAGAAGACTTTCTAAAGAAACCAAAGGGCTCCCCTGGTTGCTCCAGGCCTGCCCTGACTTACCCTCGCTGGGTGAGTCCCTCAGACCTTGCTGATCTGCGCCATTGCCTTTTTACACTTTCCCCGAGACTTGCTGTTACCAAGGCTTGTTGGCTCCGATCGAGTCGCCGACACTGCAGTAAGCTGCAGACATCATGGGACATGCCGAATCCAGCTCCTGGTCATCGTCGACGCCTCCTGGACCTCGTGGCTGAAGAGTCAAGGCACCCGTGAACGACCTGAATCTTGCGACGACGGTGGGCATCCATCTTCCTTGCCCCGAGTCACTGCCAAGTGACTTTGAACACTGTCCCCTCTGTTTTCAGGTCTTTCATCTTCTGAATCCAGGCTTGGATTCCGCCGGACACTTCTTCGGACTTCACAAGCAGCAAGTCTTCATTGTCCTCCATTGAAAACGACGCCGCGACCCGACACCAAAGGACACCTATGCACCCGGCTTCCCTGGGTGAGGTAACTCCAGCACTACGGTGCTCCTGTGGGTGTTGGCCCTAGAACTACTTACCCTGTAAGTGACTTGCTTGTAGGTTCTCCCGAAGTATCCTAAAACTCTTAATTTCCAACCGCGACTTGCCCCATTGAAGTCAACGGCGATTCGCGCCTGTGTATCCACACTGCACGCGTCCCCCCGTGGGTCCTTTACTTACCTGCCTTGGGTGGTTTCGTGAGGCCCCAGCACTTCTGAAGGCCCTAGGCCTTGTCTCTTTGCAAGTCGTTGTTTCTAAGTCTCTTTTTTAGTATATGGTCTGGTACGCCCCTAGGGCCCCAGCCATATTTGTGCTTAATTTATTGTGAAACGTTGATTTGTGCATATGTCCTTGACTTCTAATCTCATAAAGAGATTAGTAGAGAGTTGTTAATAATAAATACATATAGATTTGATATATATACCTGTGTGGTGTCTTTTCATTTGGTGATTCAAGAGATTGTGTGGTAAAACAAGCTGCTTTACATTCCTTCAAGACTTAGCCTGAAGGCTGCTCTCCACAGCTACCACTAGGATAGCTTTCTTTAAAGGTTGTCTTAAACCTATCTACCATAAGAGTCGAATTGTACTGGTGCAAGGTGTCCACTTTAATTAGTGAACAGCATATACCAGGCCACCTTCTCACAGTATGCGTCGTTACAAAGCGGTCGTTGTAACGACCACGTTGTAATTCCCTGCAGGGAAAAGGTTTCGTGGTAAACGATGTTTACCGTTCCGACCACTCGGACCCAGCCTGACCACTCGAACCCGGCCTGACCACTCGGACCCTGCCTTACCACTCCCACCCGACCCGAGCACTTGGACCTGATTACTGGGACTCATTCTGACCACTCGTACCTGATCACTCGGACCCGTTCTGACCACTCGGACCTAACCCGACCACTCGGACCCAAACCCTTGCACCCGTTCTGACCACTCAGACCAGTTCCGACCACTTCACACCTGACCCAACCACTCAAATCCTACCACTCAAATCTGACCACTCGGACTCATTTGGACCACTCTGACCCGTCCTGACAACTCAGACCCAACCCGTCCACTCTGACATGACCTGACCTCTCGGACCCAGCCTTACTATCCGACCCGACCTGAGCATTTAGACCCGACTACTGGGACTCATTCTGACCACTCGTACATGATCACTCAGACCCGTTCTGACCGCTCGGACCCAACCCGACCACTCAGACCTGACCCGACCTCTCCGACCCGAACCCTCGCACCCATTCTGACCACTCGGACCAGTTCCAACCACTCACACCTGACCTGACCACTCAAATACGACCACTCAAATAAGACCACTCTGACTTATTCAGACCACTTGGACCTGTTCTGACCACTCGGACCTGAACACTCGGACCCAACCCGTCCACTCGAATATGACCTGAACACACGGACACGGCCACTCAGACCCGTTCTGACCACTCGTACCTGTTCACTCGGACCCGTTCTGATCACTCGGACCCGACCCCTGGGACCTGTTCCGACCAATTGGATCCCGGCCCGACCATTCAGACCTGACCTCTCAGACCTGACCACTCAGACCCAACCACTTGGACCCTTTCCGACCAATCAGACCTGAACTGACCACTAAGACCCGACCACTCGATCCCGTTCTGACCACTCGGAGCCGACCTCTCAGAACCGACCACTTGGACCCGACTACTCAGACCCAACTACTCAGACCCAACTACTCGGACCCAACTACTCGGACCCCTTACGACCACTCTAACCTGACCACTCAGACCAATTCTGACCACTCGGACCTGATCATTCGGACCTGTTCCGACTACACAGACCCGACCACTCAAACCACAGTACTCATACCAGTTCTGATCACTCGGACATGACCCGACCACTCGGACCCGACCACTCGGACCCGACCACTCGGACCCGACCACTCGGACCCGACCACTCGGACCCGACCACTCGGACCCGACCACTCGGACCCGACCACTCGGACCCGACCACTCAGACTTGTTCTGACCACTCAGACCCCACGCGACCACTCGAACCATTCAAACCCGTTCTGACCACTCGAACCCGTTCTGACCACTCGAACCCGTTCTGACCACTCGAACCCGTTCTGACCACTCGAACCCGTTCTGACCACTCGAACCCGCTCTGACCTCTCGAACCCGCTCTGACCTCTCGAACCCGCTCTGACCTCTCGAACCCGCTCTGACCTCTCGAACCTGTTCTGACCTCTCGAGACTGTTCTGATCACTTGGACCCGTTCCGACCACTTTGACCCGGGCTGACCAATCAGATCCGTTCCAACCACTCGGAAACAATCTAACCACTCAGACCCATTCTGACCAATCGGACATGATGACTCGAACCCGTTCTGTAAAACTTGGACCCGACCACTCTGACCCTTTCCAACCACTCGGACCCAACCACTCGGACCCGTTCCAACCACTCGGACCCGTTCCGACCACTCGGACCCTTTCTGACCACTCGGACCCTTTCTGACCACTCGGACCCTTTCTGACCACTCGGACCCTTTCTGACCACTCGGACCCTTTCTGACCACTCTGATCCGACCTGACCACTCGGACACTTTCCGACCAATCTGACTCGACCTGACTACTCGGACCTGTTCCAACCATTCGGACCCGACCACTCGGACCTGGCCTGACTCCTTGAACATGATCCACCCATTTCGACCCAACCCTTCAAACCAGACCACTCGAACCTGACCCAACCACTTGGACCCGTTCTGACCACTCTGATCTGAACCTACCACTTGGACTCGTTCCGACAACTCAGACCTGAGCACTCAGACCCGTTCTGACCACTTGGACCTGACCACTCAGACCCGTTCTGACCACTCACACCTGACACAACCACTCGAACCCGACAACTCAGACCTGACCACTTGGACCCGTTCCGACCACTCAGACCTGACCACTTGGACCGGACCACTCGGACCTGACCCGACCACTCGGACCTGACCCGACCACTCGGACCTGACCCGACCACTTGGACCTGACCCGACCACTCGGACCTGACCCGACCACTCGGACCTGACCCGACCACTCGGACCTGACCCGACCACTCAGACAAGACCCGACCACTCTGACCTATTCCAACCACTCGAACCTGACCACTCGGACCCCTTCTGACCACTCAGACCCAACCACTCAGACCCAACCACTCAGACCCAACCACTCAGACCCAACCACTCAGACCCAACCACTCAGACCCAACCACTCAGACCCAACCACTCAGACCCAACCACTCAGACCCGACCACTCGGACCTGTTCCGAGCACTCGGACCCGACCACTCGGACCTGTTCCGAGCACTCGGACACGGCCACTCGGACCTGTTCCGAGCACTCGGACACGGCCACTCGGACCTGTTCCGAGCACTCGGACACGGCCACTCGGACCTGTTCCGAGCACTCGGACACGGCCACTCGGACCTGTTCCGAGCACTCGGACACGGCCACTCAGACCGGTTCTGACCACTCGTACCTGATCAGTCTGACCGGTTCTGACCACTCAGACCCGACCACTGGGACCTGACCACACGGACCCGTTCCAACCACTCGGACCCGACCACACAAACTTGTTCTGACCACTCGGACCCGACCCGATCACTCAGACCCTACCCCTGACCTGACCATACGGACCCGACCCGACCACTCAGACCCGTTCCGACGACTCGCATCTGACCCGACCACTCAAACCCAATCACTCGGACCCAACCACTTGGACCCGTTCCGACCACTCAAAACCAACCACTCGGACCTCTTCCAACCACTCGGACCCGACTGCTCGGACCCGACTGCTCGGACCCGTTCTGACCACTCTGACCCGACCACTCGGACCCTTTCTGACCTCTCGGGCCCTACTACTCAGACCCATTCCAACCACTCGGACCTGACCCGACCACTCGAACCCTACCACTTGGGCCCAACCACTTGGACCTGCTCCAACCACTCGGACCTGACCACTCAGACCTGTTCTGACCTCTCTGTCCCAATCTGACCACTCGCACCTGACCCGACCACTCAAATCTGACCACTTGGACCTGTTCCAACCACTCGGGTGCAACTGCTCGTCCTGTTCTAACCACTCAGACCAGACGACTCGGACCTGTTCCAACCTCTTAGGCCCGACAAGCCTGCTAAGACCCGACCACTCAGACCCAACCACTCGGACCTGACCTGACCACTCGAACCCGACCACTCAAACTCGTTCTGACCACTCGGACCAGACCTGATCACTCAGACCCTCGGAACAGACCACTCTGACCTGATCCAAGCACTCAGACCCGACCACTAGGATCTGTTCCGACCACTCGAACCGGACCACTTGGACCCCTTCCGACCACTCCGATCCAAACACTTGGACCCATTCCAACAACTCGGACCCGACCTGACCACTCGGACCCGACCTGACCACTCAGACCTGGCCTTACCACTAGGACCCAACACTACCACTAGGACTCGTTCTGACAACTTGGACCAACCACTCGGACCCAACCCAACCACTCGGACCCGGCCACACGGAGCTGTTCTGACCACTCAGATCCGACCACCCGGACCTGTTCTGACCACTCAGACCCGACCACTCGGACCGGAACACTCGGACCCGTTCTGACCACTTGGACCTGACCACACGGACCCATTCTGACCACTCCAACCTGACCTGATCACTCAGACCCTACCCCCGACCCAACCACACGGACCCAACCCGATCACTCAGACCCGACCACTCGGATCCGTTTTGACCACTACCACCATTACCCAACCACTTGAACCTGACCACTCAGACTCGACCACGTGGACCCGTTCTGACCACTCGCACTTGAACTGACCACTCAAAACTGACCACTTGGACCTGTTCCAACCACTTGGATCCAACTGCTTGGACCCGTTCTGACCACTCGGACCCGACAACTCGAGCCCGACCACTTGGACCCAACCACTCAGACCCGACCACTAGGACCTGTTCCGACCTCTCAGGCCC
Organism: Calotriton arnoldi; assembly: GCA_963921515.1. Lineage (NCBI taxonomy): Eukaryota > Metazoa > Chordata > Amphibia > Caudata > Salamandridae > Calotriton > Calotriton arnoldi. Next base: position 515,526 of record CAWUFW010012746.1, read on the forward strand.
AACGCGACCACTCAGACCCGACCACTCGGACCCATTCTGACCACTCGGACCTGACCCGACCACTTGGATCTGACCACTCTAACCCATTCTGACCACTCAGACCCGACCACTCTGACCTGTTCCAACCACTCAGACCTGACCACTCTGATCTGTTCAGATCACTCGGACCGGACCACTCGGACCCCTTCCGATCACTCAGATCCGAACCACTCGGACACGGCCTGACCACTCGGACACGGCCTGACCACTCGGACACGGCCTGACCACTCGGACACAGCCTGACCACTCGGACACGGCCTGACCACTCGGACACGGCCTGACCACTCGGACCCGGCCTCACCACTCGGACCCAGCCTCACCACTTGGACCCGACCCTACCACTAGGACCCGACCCTACCACTTGGACTTGTTCTGACAACTCGGACCCAACCACTCAGACCCGGCCACACAGACCTGTTCAAACCACTCAGACCCAACCACCCGGACCTGTTCAGACTTCTGACTACTCGGACCTGACGACTCGGACCAGTTCCCATCACTCAGACCTGACCCGACCACTCAAACCTGACCACTCAGACCCGTTCTGACCACTCAGACCTGGCCTGACCACTCGGACCCGGCCTTACCACTGAGACCCGACCCTACCACATGGACTCGTTCTGATAACTCGGACTCAACCACCCGAACCCGGCCTTACAACTGGGACCCGACCCTACCACATGGACTTGTTCCGACAACTCAGACCCGACCACTCGGGTCCATTCTGACCACTCGGACCCGTTCTGACCACTCAGACCTGATCAGACCACTCTGACTCGTTCCGACCACTAGGACCCGTTCCGACCACTAGGACCGAACCCGACCACTCAGACCCAACCCCTCGGACCTGTTCTGACCCCTCTGACCTGTTCTGACCCCTCGAACCTGTTCTGACCCCTCGGACCCATTCCGACCACTTGGACCCGTTTTGACCACTAGGTCCTGACCACAAGGACCCGACCCGACCACTCGGACCTGACCCGACCACTCGGACCTGACCCGACCACTCGGACCTGACCCGACCACTCGGACCCGTTCTGACCACACGGACCCGTTCTGACCACTCGGACCCGTTCTGACCACTCGGACCCGTTCTGACCACTCGGACCCATTCTGACCACTCGGAACCGTTCCGACCACTAGGACCCAACCCCACCACTCGGATGCATTCCGACCCCTCAGACCCATTCCGACCCGTTGGACCCGTTCCAACCACTAGGATCAGACCTGACCACAAAGACCCGACCTGACCACTTGGACCCGTTCCAACCACTCGGACCTGAGCCTGAACCAATAACTCAGACCCAACCTGACCACTCTGACCCATTCAGACCACTTGGACCTGACCCAACCACTAGGACCCTTTCTGATGACTCGGACCCGACTTCTCGGACCCGTTCTGACTACTCGCACCTGACGCAACCACTCGAACCCGACCACTCGTACATGACCACTCGGACCCGACCTGACCACTCAGACCCGACCACTCTGACCTTTTCCGACACCTCAGACCTGATCACTCGGACCCACCCACTCAACCCTTTCTGACCACTCGGACCCCTTCTGACCACTAGGACCCTTTCCAACCAATCGGACCCGAGCGACCACTCGGACCCAACCACCCAGACCGACCACTCTGATCCGAATCTGACCACCCATACCCGAACACTTTGACCCATTCCAACCACTCTGACCCGACCCAACCACGCGAACCCGACAACTCCGACCAGACCCGACCAGTCAGATCCGAGCACTCAGACCCATTCCGACCACTCGGACCCTAGCATTCAGACCTGTTCCGAACACTCGGACCTGTTCCAATCACTCGGACCCAACCCGACCACTCAAACCCGTTCCGACAACTCGGACCCCACCACTCAGCCCGACTACTCAGCCACGACCATTCAAATCCAACCACTCTTACCCATTCCGACCACTCTTACCCATTCCAATCACTCGGACGCGACCCAATAACTCAGACCCGACCATTTGGACCCAACCCGACCACTCAAATCCGTTCCGCCAACTCGGACCCGACCACTCGGACCCAACCACTCGGCCACGACCATTCAAATCCAACCAATCTTACCCGTTCCGACCACTCTTACCCGTTCCAATCACTCTTACCCGTTCCAATCACTCGGACGCGACCCAATAACTCAGACCCGACCATTTGGACCCAACCTGACCACTCGGACCCGACCACTCGGAACTGACACAACCACTCGGACCTGAAAACTCCAACCCGTTCCGACCACTCGGACCTGACCACTCAGACACCTTCTGACCACTCGGCCACTCAGACCCGTTCCGACCACTAGGACCTGACCCATCCACAAGGACCCGACCTGACCACTCAGACCCGTTCTGACCACTCAGACCCGTTCTGACCACTCAGACCCGTTCTGACCACTCGGACCCGACCTGACCACTTGGACCCGACCTGACCACTTGGATCTGACCTCTCAGACCCAACAACTTGGACCCATTCTGACCACTCGGACCCAACCCGACCCCTGAACCGAAAACTTGGACCCAACCTAACCACTCTGACGCGACCACTCTAACTCGACCACTCAGACCCGTTCTGACCACTCGACCCGACACACTCGGACCCGTTCTGACTACTTGCACCTGACCTGACCACTTGAACGCGACCACTCATACCCAACTACTCGGACAGACACATTCCGACCCGACTACTAGGACCCGACCACTCAGACCCCTCCCGACCACTCGGTCCCCTTCCGACCACTCGGTCCCCTTCCGACCACTCGGTCCCCTTCCGACCACTCGGTCCCCTTCCGACCACTCGGTCCCCTTCCGACCACTCGGTCCCCTTCCGACCACTCGGACCCCTTCCGACCACTCGGACCTGAACCGACCACTCGCACCTGAACCGACCACTCGGACCTGAACCGACCACTCGCACCTGAACCGACCACTCGCACCTGAACCGACCACTCGCACCTGAACCGACCACTCGCACCTGAACCGACCACTCGCACCTGAACCGACCACTCGCACCTGAACCGACCACTCGCACCTGAACCGACCACTCGCACCTGAACCGACCACTCGCACCGGAACCGACCACTCGCACCGGAACCGACCACTCGCACCCGAACCGACCACTTCGCACCCGAACCGACCACTCGCACCCGAACCGACCACTCGCACTCCGAACCGACCACTCGCACCCGAACCGACCAATCGCACCCGAACCGACCAATCGCACCCGAACCGACCAATCGCACCCGAACCGACCAATCGCACCCGAACCGACCACTCGCACGCGAACCGACCACTCGCACCCGAACCGACCACTCGCACCCGAACCGACCACTCGCACCCGAACCGACCACTCGCACCCGAACCGACCACTCGCACCCGAACCGACCACTCGCACCCGAACCGACCACTCGCACCCGAACCGACCACTCGCACCCGAACCGACCACTCGCACCCGAACCGACCACTCGCACCCGAACCGACCACTCGCACCGAACCGACCACTCGCACCCGAACCGACCACTCGCACCCGAACCGACCACTCGCACCCGAACCGACCACTCGCACCCGAACCGACCACTCGCACCCGAACCGACCACTCGCACCGAACCGACCACTCGCACCCGAACCGACCACTCGCACCCGAACCGACCACTCGCACCCGAACCGACCACTCGCACCCGAACCGACCACTCGCACCGAACCGACCACTCGCATCCGAACCGACCACTCGCACCCGAACCGACCACCTCGCACCCGAACCGACCACTCGCACCCGAACCGACCACTCGCACCGAACCGACCACTCGCACCCGAACCGACCACTCGCACCCGAACCGACCACTCGCACCCGAACCGACCACTCGCACCCGAACCGACCACTCGCACCCGAACCGACCACTCGCACCCGAGCCGACCACTCGCACCCGAACCGACCACTCGCACCCGAACCGACCACTCGCACCCGAACCGACCACTCGCACCTGGCCTGACCACTCAGACCCGTTTTGACCACTTCGGACCCGACCACTCAGATCTGTTCCGACCACTCAGACCCATTCCGACCACTCGGACCTGGCCTGACCAATCAGACCCGGCCTGGCCACTCGGACTCGACCACTCGGACCTGTTTTGACCACTCAGACCCGTTCAAATGACTCGCACCCGTTCCAACCACTCACACCCTTTATGACCACTCGGACCTGAACTGACCACTCAGACCCGACCCAATCACTCGGACCTGACCACTCAGACCCATTCCAACCACTTAGACCTGACCACTCGGACCCGACCATTCCAGACCCGACCACCCAGACCAGACCATTCTGACCCGACCCGACCACTCGATCCCGTTCCGACCACCTGGACCCAACCACCCTGACCCATTCCGACCACTCAGACCCGACCACTCGGACATGATCTAACCACTCAGACCCATTTTGACCACTCGGACCCATTCCAACCACTCGCACCCGAACCGACCACTCGCACCCGAACCGACCACTCGCACCCGAACCGACCACTCGCACCCGAACCGACCACTCGCACCCGAACCGACCACTCGCACCCGAACCGACCACTCGCACCCGAACCGACCACTCGCACCCGAACCGACCACTCGCACCCGAACCGACCACTCGCACCCGAACCGACCACTCGCACCCGAACCGACCACTTCGCACCGAACCGACCACTCGCACCCGAACCGACCACTCGCACCCGAACCGACCACTCGCACCCGAACCGACCACTCGCACCCGAACCGACCACTTCGCACCCGAACCGACCACTCGCACCCGAACCGACCACTCGCACCCGAACCGACCACTTCGCACCCGAACCGACCACTCGCACCCGAACCGACCACTCGCACCCGAACCGACCACTCGCACCCGAACCGACCACTCGCACCCGAACCGACCACTCGCACCCGAACCGACCACTCGCACCCGAACCGACCACTCGCACCTGGCCTGACCACTCAGACCCGTTTTGACCACTCGGACCCGACCACTCAGATCTGTTCCGACCACTCAGACCCATTCCGACCACTCGGACCTGGCCTGACCAATCAGACCCGGCCTGGCCACTCGGACTCGACCACTCGGACCTGTTTTGACCACTCAGACCCGTTCAAATGACTCGCACCCGTTCCAACCACTCACACCCTTTATGACCACTCGGACCTGAACTGACCACTCAGACCCGACCCAATCACTCGGACCTGACCACTCAGACCCATTCCAACCACTTAGACCTGACCACTCGGACCCGACCATTCAGACCCGACCACCCAGACCAGACCATTCTGACCCGACCCGACCACTCGATCCCGTTCCGACCACCTGGACCCAACCACCCTGACCCATTCCGACCACTCAGACCCGACCACTCGGACATGATCTAACCACTCAGACCCATTTTGACCACTCGGACCCATTCCAACCACTCGAACCCGACCTCTCAAACCAGTTCTGACCTCTTGGACCCGACCCAACCACTCAGATCTGACTACTCAGACCCAACCACTCGGACACCCGTTCTGACCACTCGGACCCATTCCGACCACTCGGACCCGACCACTCGGACCCGACCACTTAAACCTGTTCCAACCACTCGCACCTGACCACTCTGACCTGTTCCGACCAGTCGGACCCGAACACACTGACCATTTCCAACTACTTGGACCAGACCACTCGGATCTGTTCCGACCACTCTGACTGGACCAATCGGACACATTCCGACCACTCGGACCCATTCCGACCACTCGGACCCATTCCGACCACTCGGACCCATTCCGACCACTCGGACCCATTCCGACCACTCGGACCCATTCCGACCACTCGGACCCATTCCGACCACTCGGACCCATTCCGACCACTCAGACCCGAACCGACCACTCGGACCCAACCACTCGGACCCGTTCTGACCACTCGGACCCAACCACTAAGACCCAACCACTCGAACGCGGCCTCACCACTCGGACCCGGCCTCACCACTCGGACCCGGTGTAGGAAGGTGGAATCTGACTACATGGTTGCCCCCACTTTTTTCCTGGTGTTTTGTTGGTTTTTGACTTAGTTTGGCTGGGAACCTGCTATTCAGGTCCCCAGCCTATCTGCTTTCTCTTTAAACGACTTGGAGTGCACTCTAGGTGCACTAGTGATTGGATACTGTGGTACCTTATGAGTCCCTAGTATATGGTACCTTAGGTACCAAGGGCATAGGTACTTCACAGGCCTACCAGGGGCTGCAGCATGTATTATGCCACCCCTGGGAAGCAGACTAAATCTGACACCACAGGCCTGCTACTGCAGCCTGGGTGAG